>JAFLJL010013500.1:0-26534 GCA_018398815.1 Conus ventricosus | reverse complement strand
TTTTCCCCTTTTACCCCATTTTCCTTTTAGTTTCCCCATTTTCCCTGCCCTCTTTTATTTTTCCCCACTTTCCCGCCTCTTTTGTTCCCACTTTTCCCTGCCCTCTTTAGTTTCCCGCTTTTCCCTGCCTTTTAGTTTCCATACTTTTCCCTGCCCTCTTTTAGTTTCCCCACTTTTCCCGGCCTTCTTTTAGTTTCCCCACTTTCCCTGCCCTCTTTTAGTTTCTTCACTTTTCCCTGCCTTCTTTTAGTTTCCCCGCTTTTCCCCTGCCTTTAGTTTCCACACTTTTCCCTGCCCTCTTTTAGTTTCCACACTTTTCCCTGCCCTCTTTTAGTTTCCACACTTTTTCCTCCCCTCTTTTAGTTTCCACACTTTTCCCTGCCCTCTTTTATTTTTCCCCCACTTTTCCCTGCCCTCTTTTAGTTTCCACACTTTTCCCTGCCCTCTTTTAGTTTCCACCACTTTTCCCTGCCTTTTAGTTTCCTTACTTTTCCCTGCCCTCTTTTAGTATCCCCACTTTTCCCTGCCCTGTTTTAGTTTTCTCACTTTTCCCTGCCCTCTTTTAGTTTCCCCACTTTTCCCTGCTTTTAGTTTCACCATTTTTTCCCTGCCCTCTTTTAGTTTCCCCACTTTTCCCTGCCTTTTAGTTTCACCGCTTTTCCCTGCCCTCTTTAGTTTCCCCACTTTTCCCTGCCCTGTTTTAGTTTCTCTCACTTTTCCCTGACCTCTTTTAGTTTCCCCACTTTTCCCTGCCCTCTTTTAGTTTCCCCACTTTTCCCTGCCTTTTAGTTTCCCCCACTTTTCCCGCCTTTTAGTTTCACCACTTTTCCCTGCCCTCTTTTAGTTTCCTTACTTTTCCCTGCCTTTTAGTTTCACCACTTTTCCCTGCCCTCTTTTAGTTTCTTCACTTTTCCCGGCCTTCTTTTAGTTTCCCCACTTTTCCCTGCTTTCTTTTAGTTTCCCCACTTTTCCTGCCTTTTAGTTTCCCCACTTTTTCCTGCCCTCTTTTAGTTTCCCCACTTTTCCCTGCCCTCTTTTAGTTTCCCCACTTTTCCCTGCCCTCTTTTAGTTTCCCCGCTTTTCCCTGCCCTCTTTTAGTTTCCCCACTTTTCCCTGCCTTTTAGATTCACCGCTTTTCCCTGCCCTCTTTTAGTTTCCCCGCTTTTCCCTGCCCTCTTTTAGTTTCCCCGCTTTTCCCTGCCCTCTTTTAGTTTCCCCGTTTTTTCTCTGCCCTCTTTAGTTTCCCCACTTTTCCCTGCCTTTTAGTTTCCTTACTTTTCCCTACCCTCTTTTAGTTTCCACACTTTTCCCTGCCCTCTTTTAGTTCCCCACTTTTCCCTGCCCTCTTTTAGTTTCCATACTTTTCCCTGCCCTCTTTTAGTTTCCCCACTTTTCCCGGCCTTCTTTTAGTTTCCCCACTTTTCCCTGCCCTCTTTTAGTTTCTTCACTTTTCCCGGCCTTCTTTTAGTTTCCCCCACTTTTCTCTGCCCTCTTTTAGTTTCCCCACTTTTCCCTGCCTTTTAGTTCCCTTACTTTTCCCCTGCCCTCTTTTAGTTTCCACACTTTTCCCTGCCTTTTAGTTTCCCTATTTTTCCCTGCCCTCTTTTAGTTTCCACACTTTTACCTGCCCTCTTTTAGTTTCACCACTTTTCCCTGCCCTCTTTTAGTTTCCCCGCTTTTCCCTGCCCTCTTTTAGTTTCCCCCGCTTTTCCCTGCCCTCTTTATTTTTTCCCCACTTTTCCTGCCCTCTTTTAGTTTCCCCGCTTTTCCCTGCCCTCTTTTAGTTTTCCCCGCTTTTCCCTGCCCTCTTTTAGTTTCCCCGCTTTTTCCCTGCCCTCTTTTAGTTTCCCTACTATTCCCTGCCCTTTTTAGTTTCCACACTTTTCCCTGCCTTTTAGTTTCCTTACTTTTTCCCTGCCCTCTTTTAGTTTCCCCACTTTTCTCTGCCCTCTTTAGTTTCCCCACTTTTCCCTGCCCTCTTTTAGTTTCACCACTTTTCCCTGCCCTCTTTTAGTTTCCCCACTTTTCCCTGCCTTCTTCTAGTTTCCCCACTTTCCCTGCCTTATTCTAGTTTCCACGCTTTTCGCTGCCTTCTTTTAGTTTCCCACTTTTCCCTGCCTTCTTTTATTTTCCACGCTTTTCCCTGCCCTTTTTTAGTTTCCCCACTATTTCCCTGCCTTTTAGTTTCCCTACTTTTCGCTGCCCTCTTTTAGTTTCCACGCTTTTCGCTGCCTTCTTTTAGTTTCCCCACTTTTCCCTGCCTTCTTTTAGTTTCCCCACTTTTCCCTGCCCTCTTTTAGTTTCCCCACTTTTCCCGGCCTTCTTTTAGTTTCCCCACTTTTCCCTGCCCTCTTTAGTTTCCCACTTTTCCCTGCCTTTAGTTCCCCACTTTTCCTGCCTTTTAGTTTCCTTACTTTTCCCTGCCCTCTTTTAGTATCCCACTTTTCCCTGCCCCTTTTAATTTCCACGTTTTCCCTGCCCTCTTTTAGTTTCCCCACTTTTCCCTGCCTTTTAGTTTCACCGCTTTTCCCTGCCCTCTTTTAGTTCCCCACTTTTCCCTGCTTTTAGTTTCACCCGCTTTTCCCTGCCCTCTTTTAGTTTCCCACTTTCCCTGCCCTTTTAGTTTTCTCACTTTTCCCTGCCTCTTTTAGTTTCCCCACTTTTCCCTGCCTTTTAGTTTCCCCACTTTTCCCTAGCCCTCTTTTAGTTTCCCCACTTTTCCCTGCCTTTTAGTTTCCCCACTTTTCCCTGCCTTTTAGTTTCACACTTTCCTGCCCTCTTTTAGTTTCCCTCACTTTTCCCTGCCTTTTAGTTTCACCCACTTTTCCCTGCCCTCTTTACTTTCTTCACTTTTCCCGGCCTTCTTTTAGTTTCCCCACTTTTCCCTGCCCTCTTTTAAGTTTCCCCACTTTTCCCTGCCTTTTAGTTTCCCTTTTTCCTGCCCTCTTTTAGTTTCCCACTTTTCCCCTGCCTTTTAGTTTCCCACTTTTCCCTGCCCTCTTTAGTTTCCCCGCTTTTCCCTGCCCTCTTTTAGTTTCCCCTCTTTTCCCTGCCTTTTAGTTCCGCTTTTCCCTGCCCTCTTTTAGTTTCCCACTTTTCCCTGCCTTCTTTTAGTTTCCCCGCTTTTCCCTGCCCTCTTTTAGTTTCCCCGCTTTTCCCTGCCCTCTTTTAGTTTCCCCACTTTTCCCCTTTTAGTTCCTACTTTTCCCTACCCTCTTTTAGTTTCCCCACTTTTCCTGCCCTCTTTAGTTTCCCCACTTTTCCCTGCCCTCTTTTAGTTTCCACTATTTCCCTGCCCTCTTTTAAGTTTCCCATTTTTTTTTTTTTTTTTCTTTTTCCCGCCTTCTTTTAGTTTCCCCACTTTTCCCTGCCCTCATTAGTTTCCTCGCCCCCTTATCCCCACTTTTCCCTGCCTTTAGTTTCACCCCCCCACTTTTTCCTGCCTCTTTTAGTTACCCCTTTTCCCCACTTTTTCCCTGCCCTGCTTAGTTTCCCCCCTTTCCCTGCCCCTCTTTTAGTTTTCCTCCGCTTTTTTTCCCTGCCCTCTTTTAGTTTTCTCTCGGGGGGCGGAGCTTTTCCCTGCCTTTTATTTCACACCGCTTTTTTTTTCCTGCCTGCCTCTTTTAGTTTTCCCCGCTTTTCTTACCCCTGCCCTCAATATATTATTTTTCCCCGCATTTCCCCTGTCCCTTCTTTTAGTTTCCTCCATCTCCCGCATTTCTTCTTCTGCCCTTCTTTTTAGTTTTCCCCACTTTTCCTGCCTTTTTAGTTTCCTACTTTTGTCCCTACCCTACTCTTTTAGTTTCCACACTTTACCCTGCCCTCATTTAGTTTCCCCACTTTTCTTCCCTGCCCTCATTTAGTTTCCATACTTTTCTTCTTTCCCTGCCCACCTTTAGTTCCTTCCCCAACTTTTTTCCCCCGTCTTCCCTTAGTTTTCCACTCCTCCCCACTTTGTTTTTTCCTGCTCCACTTTTAGTTTCATCACTTTTCCCGCGGCCCTCTTTTAGTTTTCCCCACTTTTCTCTGCTCGCTCCTTTTAATATTTCCCCACAAGTTACCAGCTCTTTTAAGTTCCCTTACTTTATTTTCCCTGCCCTACTTTTTTGTTCTTCACACTACTTTTCCCTGCCATTTAAGTTTTCCACCCTACATTTTCCGACCCTGCCCTCTTCTTAGTTTCCACACTTTTACCTGTCCCTCATATAGTTTCCCTCCTCCCCACTTTTCTCCGCCTTCTTCTTAGTTTCCCGCCCACTTTTCCCGCCCTCATTAGTTTCTTCTTCACTTTTCTTCACCGGCCTTCTTTTAGTTTCCTCCGCTTTTTTCTTCCCTGCCCTCTTGTTAGTTTCCTCCACCTCTCCGCCCCCCTCCTGCTTTTTTTCCCTGCCCTCTTTATTGTTACCACGCTTTTATTCCTTTTCCCATGCCCTCTTTAGTTTCCTCCACCCCCTCTTTTTCTCATCCCTCTTTTTAAGAAGTTTATTCATCTCCCACTTTTTTTTTCCCAGCCCTCTTTCTTTAGTTTCTACACAACTTTTTTCTTTGTCCCTGCCCTCTTTTTAGTTACCCCCCCACCACTTTTCTCCTGGCCCTCTATTACTATTTCCCCACTTTTTAGCCCAAGCCTTTTAGTTTCTCTTCACTTTTTCCCTGCCAGCTCTATTCTCGTTTCCAAAATCCCTCGCTTTATAAATTTCCCTGCCTGCTAATTTTAGTTTCCTCCGCTTTATCTCTGCCCACGTTTAGTATTCCATCACACCCACTTTTCCCGTAGCCTTTTAGTTTCCTTACTTTTTCCCCTTACCCTCTTTAGTTAATCTTTTTCCGCCACTATTTTTCGCCTGCCCTCTTATTAGTAACCCCGCTCGCTTTTTGTCATTTTCCCTGCCACTCAGTTTTATAGAGCGTATTCCCCACCGTATTTTTTTATTCTTCTTCGTTATCCTCTGAGCCTCATGTTTAGTTCACAACACACTTTATCCCTTGCCCTCTTTTTAGAGTATTCTCCGCTACCACTATCTTCCTGCCTTTTAGCTTTCCTTACTTTTTCCCTACCCCTTCTATTAGTTTCCTACATTCCACACTTTTTTCCCTGCCTCTCTCATTAGTTTCCCGCACTTTCTTCCCTGCCCACATTGTAGTTTTACCCCACTTTTTTATTTTCCCTGCCCAACTCTTTTTAGTTTTCCATCCTCATCTTTATTCCCTCTAGCACACCTTGTTACGTTTACCCATCACTATTTCCTGCCCTCTATAGTGTCCTCTTGCTTATTTCCCTGACACTCTTTTAGTTTCCCCACTTTTCTCGCACTCAGTCACCCATCTTTTAGTCCAATTTCCCCCGCTTTTTTTCCCATGCCCTCATGACAATAGTATTCCCTCACTTCTTTGGATCCCTCACCGTCTCTTTTAGTATTCCTCCCCCCTCTTTTCCATACCTCTCTTTTAGTTTCCCTCCCACGTTTTTCCCTGCCCTCTTTTAGTTTCCCGCTTTTTTCCATGCCCTCTTATAGTACCCCACTTATCCCCAGACCCACATTTAGTTATCACACTTCCTATCCCTGCCCTCTTTCTATTAGCTGTTTCCCCACACTTTTCCAACTCCATGGCCCTCTTTTTAAGTTTCCCGCCACTTTAAACTCTTCCGTGCCTTTCTTTTAGACTTACGGGTACTTCCCTTTACTCTATCCCCACTTTTCCCTTTCCTTTATTAAGTTCTCCACTTTTCCCTGCACCTCTTTTTAGTTTATACTCAACACTTTCCTGCTCGAGCTCTGATATTATTTTCCACCTAACTTTTTCCCTGCTCTTTTTTTAGTTTCCTATCCCAACTATATACCTTGTTCCACTGCCCTTCTTTTAGTTTACCCCACATTTTTCCTGCCGGCCTTCTTATTAGTATCCTACCATGCCTCACGCCTCACATCCCCATCCCCGCTTTGTCCACCTCTCCTTGTCCCTCTTTTTATTATCCACCACGACTTTTTCTTCCACAATTCAGGCCCGCTCTAAACTACGTCTTTATATTCTATGTTCACGCAACTCTAAACTGTTTTATTCCCTGCCTTTCGCTCTTTTAGTTTCCACAATCATTTCCATCCTTCCGCATTTTAGTTTCATTACCTTTACGTCCTAGCCCTCTTTTAGATTTCACATCCCACACTATTTATCAATCTGCCATCTGTTATTAGTTTATCCCCCCTCCATCTTTTCCCTTGTCCCATCGTTACTTACTTGTTTCCCCCAACTTTCTGCGCACTCTTATTTTAGTTTTATCCAACCTTTCCTGCCCCTCACATGATTTTAGGTTTCTCACACCATCTTTATTCACTGCTCCTCCTTTTAAGTATTGATTCCCACACTTTCAAATTACCTCGGATGTAAATCTATCTCCACCTGCGATCACTCTTTTTAAGTTCAGCCTGATATTACCAATTAGCTCCTACACTTTTCCCTGCCAACTCAATTTTAGTTTCACTACCACATCTTCCCTCTTAAATCATTAAGGCTACCTCGTCTCCCCACTATATTTTAATTTTTCCTCCCCCGCGAAGCTCTCTTTACTTTCCACTGCCTTTTAGTTTATCCCCACTTTTTTTTTCCCGACCGTCCTTTTGAGATTCCCCAATTTTTTGTGCTCCCTGGTCTTCGTTTTTTAGGTTTCCCAACATTTCTCCCCCTGCGTTATTCTTTTAGTTTCACCCACTTTGTATTACCATTATATAAATAAAATTCCTTTCCAACACTTTTTTTTTTTTTTCCCCTGCCTTTTTTAATTTTCCTCACTTTTTCTTCTCCTGCCCTCTTTTAGCTTTTTCCTACACTTTTTTTTCCCTTCCCCTGCCCTTCTTTTAGTTTCCTCACTTCTTTTCCCTGCCTTCTTTTTATGTTTCTCTCTACATTTCCCTGCCTTCCAGTCTCTACTATGCACACAGTCATTTTCCATTTTTTTTTTTCGCCCCTATGCTTTCCCCACATTTTTCCCTGCGCCCTTTGCCTCTCCTTTAACAGTACCCACCCATTCCCTACCCTTTAATATAATCCCACACTTGGGATACCAATCCTTTCCCCTGCCCTTTCCCATCCTTAACCCACCCAAATCCTCAGCCCAATTACCTCCTTTAACCCACCTCTTTCCTCAACGCCTTTTCCTACCTTTACCCACCATTATCGCTCTGACTCTTTATCCCTCCTTCTTACCATACCCACCTTTTTCCCCTGTCTCTTTAGAACTCTCCTATTCACCTGTCTTGCTTCCTAGTATTCTCCTTGTCCCCTTTTCCAGCCATATAACCCACCTTTTCCCTGTCCTTCAATCCCTCCTTATCACAATATGGCCCATTTCCTCCTTTATACCCACCATTCCCTTTCACTTTCCCTCCACACTTACCTGCCCTAACTTCCCCCTACCCTTTGTTTATTAACCACAACCTTTTCCCTTCCCTAGCCCTTTTCCTCCCTAATCTACCAAATCACTAAGTAATTAACTCCACCTTTCCCTGCCCACTTCCCCCTTTACCCAAAACCTTTACTCTGCCTCCTTCTCCATCCTTAAACCACCCCTTTTCCTGGCCTTTATCACTTCCTCACTTTACCCACCAAAACTTTTCCCCTTGTTGCCATATGATATTCCCACACAATCCCTTGTCCCTTCTTTTTCCTCCTTTTTACACCCCCTCATACCCTGCCCCTTTTTTCACTCCTTTACCCCCACCTATCCCTGCCTTATGCCAGCTCTTTACCGGTCACCTTTACCTTGCCCTTTAATTCTTTTCCAACCTTTTACCCACCCCCTTCCTTGCACCTTTTTATGCGTCCTTATACTACCCACTCTTTCCCCTAGCACCTTTATAACAATTCTTTACCCACCTTCTTGCCTATATCCGACATTTATGTTCCATCCCCTTTAACCCTACCCCACCTTATCCCCTGCTCCCTTTTTCCTCCATTTACCCACCTTTTTCCACCCTTCCCTTGCCCATTTCACCATTCCTTTACCACCCCACCTATCCACAGCCTCATTTCTCATTGGACCGGTTACCCACCTTTACCAAACTCTCTGACCCCTTTTCCTCCCTTTAACCCACCATTCCACAATCCTCCTCATTGTATCCTCCATTTATCAATTAACCCCAGAACCCCCCCTTTTGATAATCCCCTGCGCCCATATTTCCTCCTTTAACCCAACAGCCCTTTTTAGTTTATACCTGCACCCTTTTCCTCCTAACATACAAAACCCACCTACTACAATTCTTCTTGAGCCCTTTTCCTCCTTAACCACCACAGTAGTTAAAAAAGATCATTAACTACTTTACACCTAATCCCAGCCCTTTATACCCCTTTCCTTGCCCTTTGTTCCCACCTTTCCTTGCCCTTATTTCCATCCTATATACAATCCACCTTCTCTTAGCCCTTTTCCTCCTCACATTTACAACCCACCTTTCCTTGCCCTTTTTCTCATTACCCACCTTTCCTTGCCTTTTCCTTTTTTAACCCACCTTAATCCTTGCCCTTTTTCCCTCCTTTACCCACCTTTCCTTGCCCATTTCCTACATTACACTCCACTTTTTGTTCCCTGCCCCTTTATCCCCTTATAAACACCCTCCTTTATCCTTGCCTTAATCCCTTCCTCCTTTAACCCACCTTTCCTTTGCCCCTTTCCATCCTTTATCCCACCTTTCCCAGGTCCCAAATGACCTCTCTTAAACCCAAACCCACCTTTCCCTGCAACATTTCCATCCTTTAAAACCACCAATTCCCATAGCCTCTTTTTTCTCCATTGACCTAAAAGACCGCTGTTAATTCCTCACCTAGTCCCCCTTTATACTAACACTTAAATCTTAACACCAACCATTTCCTCAAGCCCATTAATTACTTCCTCTCTTACAATTTCCTACTTTATCTTAACCCACCTCTTTCCACTGCCCCATCGAACTCCATTAAAAACCCCACCTTTCCCTGCCCATGTTCCCATATCTTTTACCCACCCTTTCTCCTAGCCCTTTTCCTCCTTTAATACCCACCATTTCACCTGCCCATTTCTCTATACTTGCAAACACCCACGTTTCACTATACCCTTTTCCTCCTGCCCCTTATTCCTCCTTTACCAAACACACCTTTCCGCAGCCCATGAACCCTCCTTATAACGGCCATACACCACCTTTCCGCTGCCCTATATTCCTATCTTTATTAAACCCCGCCTTACCCTGCCCAATATATCCAAGGCATATTCTCCCTATTTCTCACACTGTCACCTTTCCCTGCCCCATATTCTTCCATATCCTAAATTACTCCAGCCTTTTCTACTTCTCACTGCCCCTTTTTCCCTCCTATTTACCCACCTTTTTTAGTCCCATGCGAGCCCATCTTCCTACTATACATTTACGCCAAGACCTTTCACGCCTGCTGCCCTTTTCCTCCTCTGTTCCGTGCCTTTTTCCACCTTTAACACAGGCACCTTTCTTCCAACACTGAAACCCTATTATCGGTCCATTTACCAACTCACCATTGTTCCCATCCCTATTTCCCACCTTTTACAGGCACCGCACCATACCCCAGCCCTTTTCCTCCTTCTTCAGCCTCCACCTTTCCCAGAGCCCTTTAACTTACGCCTTCCTTTAACTCATAACACCCACACCTTATATTTCCTGCCCCTTTTCCTGCTTTTAATTCCTTACCCTTAAGGTGGGGTGGGGGGGCCCCTGCAAGCACCCACTATTTTTTGTCCTGTCCCATCCTTACCCAACTTATAACTCCCTTTCCCTCCTTTAACACTTACCTCTCTAGGCAATACAACGCACCTCTTTTCAGCACCTGTATCTCAACTAGTTCCTTATACACATATTCCCTCCATATCCTTGACCCTATATTGACCTCTTCTACGCACAAAAACCCACGCTTTCACCCTGCCCTTATATATCCAGCACCATTATAACCAACCACTCTTTAACCCTGCCCTTTCCTCTCAATAACACCCAACCTATACCTGCCACCTCTCCTCAACTCCTTTACCGTTCAAAACTATTTCCCTGCCCTTTCCCTCCTTCATCCCTCGGTCCCCTTTCCCCACCTTTACCGCTATGCCCCTTTCCTCTCTTATCAAACCCACCTTATTACTAGCCCTTTATATACTCCTCCATTAACACTCTCACCTTATCATCATCATGCGCAATAAATAACTGCCCTTTACCTTCCACTGAATCTCTCACACTCGCCCCATCTATATCCCTTTCTCACTTTAATCCTGCCTTTTCACACTCACCTTTTCCACGTGTCCGCCTTTTCCTCCTTTACCTCATAGTTGAAACCACCACATGCATTCTAATCCAGATTCGCCCATACTTTTTATCCTCCTTAACTCCACCTTTCCTGCCCTTTTTCCATCTTTTATCCATACCTTTCCTCACTCAAGCCCTTAATTTATTTCCTCCTTTAAAGCCCACCTTAAAATAATTGCCAACTCTTTCCTCCCTTCACATCCACCTACTCCACTGTCCCTCTTATTCCTCCATTAAATCCCTCATCCTTTATATCCAATGCCTTTCCCCACATCATTTCCCCACCTTTCCCTGCTCACTTTTCCTCCTCATTATTCTACCAAAAGCCATTCCTCCCTTATTTTCACTCCATTAACAATATATTACACCCACCTTTCCTTGACCCATTAATTCCGTACTTTACCAAAGATAAACACGCACAACTCCACCACTATAACCCTTGCCTATTCTTATTTTTTTCTCTCCAAATTTAAACTTTTATAGTAAACACAACCTTCCACCCATTCCATTAGCCCTCTTTTTTTCATTAACTATCCTAATTACCCACCACAAGAACAGCTAGCCACCTTTCGACATTGCCACATAATCCAATCAACTCTTACCATAGCACACTTATATACCTGCACCGACTATACCCAACCTCCATTTACCACACCTACCACATATGTGGCCTCGTCTTCACTCTCCTTGTACCACCTTCACACCCTTTTCCTTGCCCATCATTCCTACAATATTTACCCACCCTTCCCTGCCCTTTTGTCCTCCTTAACACCTCACACAAATATCCTTGTCCCTTTCTCCATTTTATACACCCTCACCTTGTCCGCCTTGCCAACATTTTCCAATACATGTACATCGTTACCCACCCTTATCCCTGCCCATTTCTCTACTTTACACAACCTTTCCACTTGCCTCTTTTCCTCCTTTACCCACCCTTCAACTGCCCTTTACCTCGCCTCACCCACCTTTCCCATGCCCATGTTCCCCTTCCTTTAATAAACACCACCCCATTTCCCCTGCCCATTTCACTACTTTTATTTCTACCCCCTTTCCTGCCCATTATCCTACTTTTAAACAATCCCACTATTCATCTGCCCATTCCTCCTTTACCCACCTTACCCAGCCCTATACCTCCTTTATTAACCCACCTTTCCCTCCCATTATTCCTACTTTACACCCACCTTTCCCTGCCCTTTTCCTTCTCCTTTACAATAAACACCCACCTTACCCTGCCCATTTTTCCTCCTTTACCCACCTTTTCCCCTGCCCATTTCCTCCTTTAACCCACCTACACCCACCTTTCCCTGCCCATTTCCCTTACCCTACCTTTTTACCACTACACCTTTCCCTGCCTTTTCCTCCTTTACCTACCTTACCCCTGCCCTTCTTTTCCATTCCAACCTATAACTTACACCCCACTTTCCCTGCCCTTTTCACTCCTTACCCCCACCTTTACCCTTCACCTTTTTTCCCTCCTTTTACCCACCTTATTCGTCTGCCCTTATGCCCCCCTCCTTTACACTTATTACCCACCTTTCCCCTGCCCATTTTCCTCCTTTAACCCACCTTTCCCTGCCCTTTTTCCTCCTTTACCTACCCACCCCTTTCCTTGCCCTTTTCCTCCTTTACCCCCCACCTTTCCCTTCCCTTTTTTCCTTTTATTTTTTTCTTGCCCTTTTCTTTTCCCTGCCTACAAAATCCTTGCCCCTTATTTTTGCCTCCCATACCGTGACCCCAACCTTTCCTATGCCCTTTTCCCTCTCCTTATATTTAAACCCAATCATACCCCCAACACCTTTCTCTTGCCCTTTTCGCGTCCGTTAGTACCCCAACCTTCCTATGGCCCATTTTTGCACCCTTTAACCACAACACACACACAGAATTATCTCATTGAGACACTTAACAAACAACCGAACTCTACACCTTGCACCCCCTTCTCCTTCTCTCATAACATTCTCCCCTACCCTGGCCCTTTTCCTCCTTTTACCCACCTTATCATCCCTGCCTTTTCCTCCCTCCATTAATCAACACCCACCACCTTTTCCTTCCTGTTTCCGCTTCCCTGCCCTTTTTCCTTTTTTTTCCTTTGCCCCCCCCCCCATCTTTTTCTCCTCCTTTTCCTTGCCCCTTTTCCTCACCTTAACCCCCCCCCACCTTTCCTTGCCCTTTTCTCCTCACTTTACCCCACCTATCCTTGCCCTTAACCTCCTTCACACCCACACCATTACACCCAAGCGCCCGCTAAAAATTGGGAAGTGAAAAAATAAAAAAAAATGATAAAAATGTTTTTTATATGTGTTATTTTTTTTGGGAAGGAAGGGAAAGGGGGGAAGAAGGTAAATTTTAAAATAAGGGGAAATAAATTTGGTAAGAAGTTTAAATAAAAAAATTCACGAAAATTTAATAATTTTAAAAAATTTTCTTTCAATATTGCAATTTTCATAATATTAAACAACTTTCCCTGCCCATTTCTACTTTATACCCACACCTTTCCCTTCCCCATCTTTCCCCTCCTTTAACCCAACTTTCCCCTGCTCCTATTAACCACCTTTACCCAACTTTTCCCAACGCCCCAATACCATACTTATACCCACATTTCCCTGCCTTTTTTCCTCCTTTTAATATACAAACCCCCCACCTTCTATTATCCCTGCCCATTTCCAACCTTTACCCCCCTCAACCACCCTGCCATAACCATCCTCCATAAAACACACCTACCCAGCCCATTACCACCTAACCACCCCCAAACCCTGCCCTATAACCACAATCCCCACCAAACCCTCAGCCCACAAACCACCCAAACACCCCCCCCCCCCCCAAACCCTGCCCAAATAAACCACCAACCTCAAAAACCCCAGCCCAAATCCCCCAAACTAACCCACCAAACCCAATCCCTATTTCGACCATTTGTCCTCCAAGACCCAGCCATAAACCCCCAATACCACCCCAACTATTCATCCCACCCTAAACCTACCAAAGCCCCCCCAATCCCGCCCTATATCCACTCCCACCTAAAACCCCCCCATACCACCTACCCTGCCCAAATACCCACCTTAAACCCATCCAATATCCCTGTCCCAAAGCAAATACCCACCAAAAACGAACCCCACAAAACCCCATCCCAAAACCACCTTACCACCAAGCCCTTACCCTCCTTACCAAGCCCAATTCCCACCCTTCATACCCCACCAAACCCACCCATATCCTAGACCATTTACCTCCCTAACCCCCACCTATCCTATGCCTTTTTATCCTTTCCCATCCTTTACCAGCCACCTATTCCTTATCCCAAAGTTCCTCCTTACCCCACCTATCGCCTTGCCTTTTATATATTCTTTTCCTCCTTTACAACCCCACCTTTTCCGTGCCCATTTCCTACATAAACAACCCCACCATATTCCCTAGCCCTTTTCCTCCCTTTACCCTCCTCATCCTTACCTATTCCAATCCTTTAAACCTATTTAAACCACCCCCCACCTATCCCCATGCCCAAGTACCTTCCCACCTTTACCCACTCCTTTACCAGACCCTGCCCATCTTCCTCCTTTAACCACCATTTCCCCAGCCCAATTCTCCTAATAAACCCGTAACCCTTTACCACCCACCTTTCCTGCCCTTTATACCACCTTTACCTACTTTCCCTGCCCATTTCCTCCTTAACCCACTATCCCTGCCCCATATTCCGACTTTACCTTAAAAACCCACGTTTCCCTGCACCATTTCCTCCTTTACTTACCCACCTATCCGGCGCTTCCCTGCCCATTTCCTACTTTAACCCACCACCTTTCCTTCCCTGCCCTTTTCCTCCTAAACACCACCTTCCCTGCCCACTTTATTTTCCCACTTTAACCACACCTTTCCCTGCCCTTTTCCTCTCTCCACCTTTACAACACACCTTACCCTGCCCTGTACTCCTTTAACCCACCATTTTTGCACTGCCCATTTTCCAACTTAATTAAAAAACCTAACCCACCATTATCCCTGCCCATATTCCATTCTTTAAAAAACCCACCTTACCCTGACCCATTTTCCCTACTTACATTAACCCACCTTCCCTGCCCATTTCCCTCCACTACTTACACTACCCCCCATTTTTCCCTGCCCCTTTCCCTAACTTTATACACCCACCTTTCCTCCCTTTTCCTCCCCCATTCCCCTGCCCTTTTTCCCCACCTTTAACCCTACCTATCCCTGCCCGTATTCGTCCATAACCGCACCTTTCCCTGCCTTTATCCACCTTTACCCCACCTTTCCCCTCCCTTTTCCTCTTTAGGCCCACCTTTCCCTGCCCATTTTCTCCTCCTTTAAACCCAACATTTTCCTGTCACTTTTTCCCTCCTATATTTTCCCTTTTCCCTTTCACCTTTCCCTGCCCATTTCCTCCTTTAACCCCCACCTTTATCCCTGCCCATTCCTAACTTTATACAAACTTTCTTCCCCCTGCCCTTTCCTCCTTATCCACCATTCCCATGCCCATTTCCTACTTTTAAACTTTAACCCAACTCAAAACCCACCTTTCCCTGCCCTTTTTCCCCTCCTTTACCCACCTTTTCACTGCCATATTCCCTCCATTACATTTAACACACAACCCACCTTTTCCCTGCCCATTCCTCCTTTACCCCACCGCTTTCCCCCTGCCCATTTCCACCTCTTACCTTATTACCCACCTTTTCCTGATCCTTTTCCCTCCTTATATCACCTTTCCCAGCCCATTCCTTCCACCTTTACACCCACCCTCACCTTTTTACCTGCCCTTTCCGACTTTAACCCACCTTTCCCTGCCCTATTACCCTCCTTTATAATTCCACCTATCCCCCGCCCATTTCCCTACTTTATTATAAACCCACCTTCCCTGCCCTATTCCATCTCCTTTACCCACCTTATCCCTCCCTGCCTCTAGATTTCCACCTTTAACCCACCTATACCTGCCCATTTCCAGATCCTACCATCCTTTAAAACCCACTTTCCCTGCCCTTTACCCACCTTCCTCCACCTTTTCCCTGCCCTTTTTCCTCCTTTACCTACCTTTTTCCCCTGCCCATTTTTCCTCCTTTTACAACCTTAACCCACCTTTTTTCCCAGCCCTTTTTCCTACTTTACCCACCTTACCCTTCCTTTTTTCCCTCCTATACTTACCCACCTTTCGCAGCCCAGTTCCTCTATTACCCACCTTTTTCCCTGCCCATTTCCCCTTTACCCCCCCTTTTTCCCTGCCCTTTTCCTTCCTCCATGTACAATCTACTTACCCACCTAATCCTTGCCCTTTTCCTCCTTTACACTTAAACCACCCACCTTTCCCAGCCTTTATCCCTTGCCCTTTCCCTCCATCCATCCCTTTTCCTCCCATTAACACCACCTTTTGCCGTTGTCCTTTTCCTCCTATTACAAAAAACCACATAAAACCCACCTTACCTCCTTGCCCTTTTCCTCCTTTACCCACACCTATCCTTGCCCTTTTCCTCCTTTACCTTTACCCACCTATCCTAGCCCATTACCAACTTTAACGAAACCCACCTTTCCCCTGTCCCTATTCCTCCTTACCCACCTTGTCCTTGCCCTTTTCCTCCTAAATAACCCACCTTTCCCTGCCACTTTTCCATTTATCCTTGCCCTTATCCCTCCTTGATTTCCTAGCCCTTATCCTCCTTACCCCACCTTTCCCTTGGCCCTTTTCCCTCCTTTACACCCACCATTCCTTGCCCTTTTCCCTTCCCTCCTTTTCTCCCTACCTCATCCTTGCCATTTCCCTCCTTTACGACCCATCTTTCCCTGCCCCATTCCCACTTTCCTCTTTACCCCACCTTTTCCCTGCCCATCTCAACATTAACTTAACCCACCTTCTCCTGCCCTTTCTCCTCCCATTACAATACACCCACTCTTTCTTTCCCCTGCACCGTAACCCATTTCCGTTCCTACTTTACACCACCTTTTCCCTTCCCATTTACCTCCTTTCTACCCAATTCCTTTCCCTGCCGCTTTTCTCTTCCTATAAACCCACCTTTCCTTCCTGCCCCATTTCCCTACTTTACCCCAACATTCCCAGCCCTTTTTCCCCTTTAACCACCTTTGTCCCCCTGCCCATATTTACCTACTTTAACCCAACACACACCTTCCCTGCCCATGTCCCCATTTCCTCCTTTACCCACCTTTCCCTGCCCATTTTCCAACTTTACCCCCACCTTTCCGCTCGCCCTTTTCCACCTTTACGCATACCACCTTTCCCAGCCCATTTCCCTACTTTAAACCCACCATTCCCCTGCCCTTTATCCTCCTTTCCCAGCCCTAAAACCACCATAAACCCACCTTCCCTTCCTTTTCCTTCCGGTCCATTTCCCACCTTTCCCCTGCCATTTTCCACCATTACTCACACCAAACCCACCTTTCCCTGCCCATTTCCTCCACCTTTTCCCCACGTTTCCCTGCCCATTTTCCTCCCTTTAACCCAACCTTCTCCAGCCCTTTACCTCACCTTTTAACCCCACCTTTTACCTTAAGCCCTATTCCTTCCACCTATATACACCACATTTCTCCCGCCAGCCTTTTCTACCTCCTTTTTTTCCTTGCCCTTAACCCCTCCTTAATTCCTTGCCCATTCCTCCCTTAACCTACCCACCTTATTCCTTGCCTTTACTTCCTCCTTTACCCACCATTCCTAGCCTTTTCCTCCTTTACCACAACCCACCATTCCCTGCCCTTTTCCTCCTAAAATAAAACCCACCTTTTTTCCTTTGCCCATTTCCTACTTTAAAAAACCACCTTTTCATCCCTGCCCATTTTTTCCCATCCTTTAAACCCCACCCTTTCCATGCCTTTTTCCTCCTTTACAACACCACCGTGGGGGAATTTCTTAGGCCATCATTCCTACAAAAACTCCACCCTACTCCCAAATACCAAAAAAAAAATCTTAATAACCCCAGCCCAAAACCCTCCACCAAAAACTCAATAAGACCCCTTCAACACCCAATCCCAACAAAAACCACCCAAAATGTCTCCCACACCCCAACCATGCACCCAACAACCAATCCCCCAAACCCCAACCCAACCCCCCCAACACCCGCATCCCAAACGCATGACAACTCTCCCACCAAACATACCCCCCCTCCCTCCCACTCACCCAACCCCCCCTAACCTACCCAAAAACACCAAACCAACCCCCCCCAAACCCAATCCCCAAACCCACCAAACCCCACCCCCCCAAATCCTCTAGCACCCAAACCCATCCAAAAAACACCCCCCAACCAAACCAGCCCAAAATCCCACTCCATAACCAACCCACCACCAAACCCCTGCCCATAAATCCTGTAACCCATTTACCCCACCAATACCCATCCCATATACCACCTAAACCCACCTTTACCGGTTTTCCCAGCCCATTATCCTACTTTAAGAAACGCCCCCTTTCCCTGCCCAAATTCCTACTTAACCATGACCCACCTTCCCAGCCCATATTATCCTACTAACACCACCCACCTAATCCCAGCCACTTTTCCATTCCACTTTACAAACCCCCACCTTTCCCAGCCCATTGTTCCACCTATTCTACCCACCATACCCTTCCCTTTTCCTCCTTTCCCCACCATTCCCGTGCCCAATTCCTCCTTAGTATTATTACCCACCTTACCCCTGCCCATTTCCACCATACCACCCCCATTCTCCAGCCCATATTTATCCTCCTTTAAACCCACCATACCTATACCAGCCCTTATCCTCCTTTTATCCCTACCTTTCCCTGCCCTTATTACCATTCCTCATTACCCACCTTATCCCACCCTATACCTCCTTTACCCACCTTTTATCCACTACCCTTTTCCTCCAATACAGTACTACCCCACTCTTTCGCTGCCCCTTATCCTCCTCCTTTACCTACCCACCTTTCCCACTTTTTCCTCCCTGCACCTTTCCTCTTTACCACCTTTCCTCGCCCATTCTTCCTCTTTAAACACCCACCATTACCTTGCCCTTTTCCTCCTTTACCCCACCTTTCCCCCGCCCTTTTTTTTCGATATTAAAATTTTTTAATTGAACTTTCACCAATCAGTATTCTTGCCCTTTTTTTTTCTACTTACCCACCTTTCCTTGCCCTTTCCTCCTTTACCCACCTTTCCTTGCCCTTTTCCTCCTTTACATTACCCCCCTTTCCCTTGCCCTTTTCCTCACTCCTTTACCCCACCTGGTTCCTGCCCTTTTTCCTCCTATTATAACCTTACACCACAAATATACTTTAACCACCATACCTTTTACATGCCCATTCCTACCTTTAGCACCCACTATCTCCTCAGGCCGTTTTCCTCCTTACAACCACCGTTTTCCTTGCCCCTATATTCCTCGCACTTTACCCACTCTTTTTTCCTCTTCCCTTCTTTTCCTTTAGTATATTCCTTGCCCTTTCTCACCATTCCTTCTTGCCCTTTTACCTCCCATCTAAAACGCTCCACCTTTACCTCCACCTATTTTATCCCTCCAACTTACCCACACTTTTCCTGTGCCCTTTTCCTTCCTTTAACCCACCTTTCCTTTGCCCTTTTCCTCCTAAATACGCCAACGACACCCACCTTTCCCTCCCATTTCCTCCATTACAACCCCACTCAAATCCCTGCACCAATTTCCAACTTTAAATTAAAAGCCCACCTTTTTAGTTATACCGTAACTGCCCCTTTCCTCCTTTACCCACCTTTCCCAATGCCATTCCTACTTTACCACACCCCATTCCTGCACCATTTCCTCCTTATATACCCACCTTATCCCCCAGCCCAAGTTCCTACTTTAATTAAATAACCCACCTTTATTACTAACCACCCTATTATCCCTCCTTTTAAACACCCCCCTTACCCACACTCTACCATTCTCCTACTTTTACACCCACATTTCCGCTGCCTTTAACCTCCTTTAACCCACCATTCCCCTGCCCATATTATTCCTACTTTACACCCACCATTCCCAGCCGCCATATTTCCACCCTATACTCTTATACCATACCCACCTTAACCCTCCCATTATTCCAACTTTAGCCACTACCCACCTTTACATCCCTGCCCCTTTTCCATACCTTACCCACCTTTCCCTGCCCTATTCCTACTTTAAAAAGGACGGCCCACCTTTGGACGGGGGGGGGGGGGGGGGGGGGGGGGGTTCCCTGCCCTTTTCGTTTTCCTCCTTTTCCCTGCCCTTTTCCACCTTTATAACCCCTCCTTTATTTCCCTGCCATTTACGTCCATTTCCTCCACCTTTAATCCCCTGCCCTGTTCCACACTTTAACAACCGCCTACAGACACGCCACCATTCCCTGCCCTTTTATCCTCCTTTGCCCACCATTCCCTGACCCTTATTTCCTCCTTTTATTCACCTTGTCCTGCCCTATTCCCCCCTCCTTAACCCCACCTCTATAGCCTGTCCTTTACCATCCTTTACCACCTTCCCCTGCCCCCTTACTCTCCTTTAACTACCCCACCTTTCCCTGCCCTCACCCACCACTCCTTTAAACTTGCCCCTTTTCCACCTAATAACCCACCTTCCCTGCACTTTCCCTTCATATACCCACCTTCCCTGCCCTTTCCTCTTAACACCCCACCTTTAAACCTGCCCCTTTCCCCTCCTTTATACCTACCTTTCCCAGCCCATTTTCCCCCCTCCTTTCCTTGCCCTTTTTCCTTTCCTCCTGTTACCTTAACCTGCACCTTTTTTCTTGCCGCTTATTCACCCTTAAACCCCCACCTTTCCCTGCCCTTTTCCTTCCTTTAACCCACCTTACCATGCCCTTTTTTTTTTTTCCCCTTAAACCCCTCCTTTCCTCCGTCCCTGCTTCTTTCCTCCTTTAACCTACCCTTTCCGCTGCCCTTTACCCTCCTTTCCTTGCCCTTTTCCTCTGTACCCACCTTTCCCAGACCCATTTCCCCTCCTTCCTTTACCCACCTTCCCCTGCCCATCTTTCCACCTTTTAACCCCCTTTCTCCCTGCCTTTCTTTCCTCCTTTATACCTACCTTTCCCTGCCCTTTACCCTCCTTTGCCCTTGCCCTTTTCCTCCTTTAAAACCATACCCCCCTTTCCTTGCCTTTTCCTCCCTTACCCACCTTTCCCTTACCCTTTTCCAACCTTTACTTTACCCAACTTTACCTGCCCTTTTCACCTTTACACAGCACCTTTTCCCTGCCCCGATTCCTCCTTTAAACAACCACATTCCTTGCCCTTTTCTTCCCTCCTTTACCACAAAACCCACCTTAATCCCACAGCCCTTTTTCCCCCTTTTAACCTACTCTATCTCAGCCCTTTTCGCTCCTTTAAACACACAACCTTTCCCTGCCATTTCCTTCCTCCTTTAAAACCAATACACCCAACAGAACCTTCACTCCCACCTTTTCATGCCCGTTTTTCTTCCACCAATTCACAATTCTCCGAGACTCGGCCACCTATCCCTGCCACTTTTCCTCCTTTACTATAACGCCCAACCTACACCTTACTCCCTGACCACTTTTCCCACCAAATCAAACCGGCCACCGATCACTGCCCCTTTTCTCCCTCCTTTAAACCAAAATATACCCCCAACTATTTACCCTGCCCTTTCTTCCCTTCCTCCCAATCACCCACCTTTCCATTCCACCCCTGCCTATTCCCATTTTTTCTCCTATTAAATACCCCACTCATTCCCCTGCCTAGATCTGTCACGTCAGCCAACCACGGACCTTTTCTCCACAGTCTTTGTTATCCACTATCTTTCCTTCCTTTCACCTTGCCAGCCCTAGACCTTCGTTTAACCTGCCCTGTTCTTTCGTGTTCCACTTCCGCCTCTTTCTTTATTATTTTCCTTGTCTACATTCCTCTCCACCATGCTGATGCTCTATTTTTCTCCCGTTTCTTTTTCTTTATATCGCAGCCGGTGGCCTACTTTACCTTCCTTTTTTTTATTTTTATTGCCTTCCTGCATTACCCCCCAGACTTATTCCTTCCTCCACTTCCTCCGTATGTCGCCACGCTTGCGACTCACCCACTAGCCTGATTTGGTCCCATTCTTTTTCCCTCTCTTTTTTTCCCTCCTTTTCCCTACCTTTCCCAAATTCCCTTACCCCATGGAGCGAGTCTTTGCGTTTTACCGCTTTTTCTCTTACAACCTTTATCGTGCCCTTTTTAAAAATAGAGCCACAATCCGTCCTCCTCATACCATTCTTGTCAATTTTTGCCTTGCATATGTTAATGAGATCCTTGATCCCAAGTCCTTTTTTATTCCATCAAGCCTCCACGAGTAGTTCTCCTGTCCTTTGTTTTTGTCTCACTCTAACCATTTACTTACTTTTTATTTCAATTCTCCTATATTATACTATATATTTCTTTTATTTTATTAAAAATGGCATTGTAATCCTTATTACCGACATTTTGATAGCTGTACTTTTATCTGAGCCAAAATTTTGTTTTTTCCAGATCTTTATTGGTTTAGCCATTATTATACACGTGGAGATGTACACATCCCGCCCCCCCCTTCCCCCGTACCCCCACCCTCGCGACCCCAAGTCCAAACTACTTCTATCCACGTCACCGACAATCACAAGTCCCCAGCGCCCCCCCCAGCAACCTACGCATATCCCCCCCTACACACACACGCAAACTAATTTCCAACCAGCAGTATGTCATCAAAATGCTTTTCACATTACCTGATTGTTTTTCAATCTTATCCCTTCTGCTGAGACGATTGTCTCCTTTTTTTACCATATCTCGAGATGTCGGCGGATACCTGAGTTACCGATAGTGCCAGAAGGTTGTGTTTTGCCTATTCATGAACAACCGAGAGTGCACCATATCACCTACTCCCCTACCTAATCGCCCAGCCGGTGAAATGCTTATCGGACAACCTGTCGGTTCACGTACAGGAGACTGGGGGGTCTGATTCTGCACCATCTTCACGCGGTCCTTGATTAGAAGTCTGGGCGCTTCGATCTCACAGGTGACTATATGGGAGAGTAATCGTACACCCTACTTTTGTCACGTACGGCCGTAGTACAGCATGAAGATATTGATCCCCTGTGTCATGTAAAGCACATGCTGAGATTGCTTGTTACACTGTCATAAAGTGACATTCCCACACCATTCACATGAATGATAGATCGACACAGAGGCGAATAAGGCATGGCATTCCACAGACAGAGACACCCCGAACGTTGTGACCGTGATGACACGACTTTTAAAAAACATTCCAGTGCAACACCATACATGAATGAAAACGACGCATAGTATATATAACAGCAACTTTGCATTCACAGACTCCACGCTGGAGACGTATGCTTGACAATCTACAAGGCCATGTTTATATTTTTTTTTTCTTATATGAAGACAATAAATGAATGCGTGTTCGAGAACCGATTCTCTTATGAACATCCAAATCTATCCACGACCCGCACGCACCGCACGCACCGCACGCACACATACTCACAGTGACGCACACACACACACACAAACACACACACACAACACACACACCACTAGAAAGAAAACACCCACACACCACACACCGAGGCGTACACTGGTCGAGAGACGCGCGCATGTAAAATACGAAAAAAAAAAAGAAATTGTGGCGTGACAAAAACAAATCAATATTTGTGGTCACAAAAGCCGCGTTTCCGCGAACCGGGACTGAAGCGAACTGCGCACAGAAGGCAAACACTAAACGTAGGGGATAGAAAGATTGGCTTGAATTAATCAACCAACGAACCCTTGTACATCACGACTGGACGGGAAAGGCGGAAGTTTATAAGTGACCCACATGAACAAATAGGCAGATAAGTGACACCATGTTAGCTACACACATTGTTCACAGTCTGGTCGGGGAAGGGCGGGCAGATAATGACACACGCTAACAAAACAACACATGTTTCACCATGGAATGAAAGGGCGGCAGTATAAGTGACCACATGTACAATTTCACGACATTAAAGACAACTCTGGAAGGTGAAAGGCGGGCAGTTAAGTAGACACATTTACAATACACAACTATTGTTCGACAGGCTGGAAGGAAAGGCGGCAGATAATGAGCACATGTACTAAAACACACAATGTTCACCAGGAAGGGAAAGGCAGCAGTTAAGTGACACATGTAACAAATACACACATTGTTCAGCAGCAGTAAGTGAAAGGCAGCAGTTATAAGTGACATCAAGAACAATACACACATTGTTCAACTCTGGCAGGGAAAGGCGGCAGTCTAAGTGACACATGTACAATACATGGGGCAACATTGTTTCACCTGGAAGGGTAACAGGCGGCAGTTTTAAGTGACAACATGAACAATACACACATAGTTCAACACCTGGAAGAGGAAAAGGCAGGCAGCAAGTTAAGCAGACACATGTACAGAAATAGACATTGTTCTACACACTGGAAGGGAAAGGAGTGCGGAGTTAAAGTGACACGTGTACAATACAACAACAATGTTTTCACCCTGAAGGGAAAGGCAGTCATTTTAAGTGAACACGTGCAATACCCACATTGTTACACTAACTGGAAGTGAAAGAGCGGGGCAGTTAAGTGACACATGTACAATAACACACATTGTTCACCTGGACAGATGGACAGCACAGTATTAAGTGACACATGTACAGTATAGACAATGTATCACGCTGGAAGGAAAGGGCCGTGCCCCCCCCCCCCCCCCGGGCATGTTAAGTTGACACCCCTTCACAATACACACATTGTTCCCCGAACTAGGAAGGGAAAGTCAGAAAGTTATAAGTTGACCAACGTGTACAAGACACACATTGTTCACGGTAAAAATATAGACTGGAAAAGGGAAAGGCACAGTTAAGTGACACATGTACAATACACACAAAAAAGAACAACAACGGAAGGGTAAAATGTCAGTAATAAAGTGACACGTTAACAATACACACATTGTTCACCATTAAGGTGAACATAGCGTCAGTAAAGTGCGAACACAAGAAGCCAAAACACACAAATCAATGTAACACACTGATAGATGAAGGTAGCAGTATACAAGTACACTATGCTCAACATTCTACACACCACAGCACTTTTACAGATGAGTCCGAGTGATTTTGATGCGAGGACATCACTCCAGAACACCAACCACAGTATTCTCACCACTTCTAAACCCAATAGTGAATATCACACCACCATGACTTTATATGCCGTGGCTATAAGTGATAAACACCCAAGAACACAAACACAAACACAGTATGTGAGCGAATTTCAAAAACTACATCATTACAAGACTTAAGAAGATTCCTGGCTCAGTGATCAAACAAAAAGCCCAGAACACGCAAACCACAGTATGCTACATCTATTACTACACACACAAGACATTAGATGACGTGGGGGCACCAATAATGAGAAAACACCAACCACTAACAAATCTATGTCGATCATTTTCCTATCCCACCTATGACTTTAGATTCGTGTGATGGAGAGAACACCCATAACACCAACCCACAAACTCAGCTTATCAATCTACCACCATGACATTTACATGCCGTGCTATGTGGTGAGAATACCACATAACCAACAAACACAACAATGACCGACCACACCTATGCTCATCAAATCTACACACCAAGGACTTCAGATGCCGTGGGTATGAGAGAACACCGAGAACGATCAACCACATTAGCGATTCATCCAACTACACACCATGACATTAGAAGCCGTGGCTAAGTGATACCACCCAGAACACCCAACCACAGTATGAATATCATTCTCCAACACCATGACATTAGTATGTCGTGGAACTTGGTGAGAACACCAACCACAGGTAAGCTCATACAATCAACACCTCAAGAACTATAGGTGTCCAGAGGCTTAGAGATAACACCATAGCCACACTATGCTACAACAATCTAACGACATCCATGACTTTAGATGCGGCTTAGAGAAACACCCAAACACCATCCACACTATGCTCCATCATACTAACACCACCAAGACAGATAAAGATCCGTGGCTTGGTGAGAACACTAGAACAAACCAACCACACACTGGGCTTGCGATCATTCTACACACACTAAATACTGTAGATTACCGTGGTGTTGTGTGAGAACACCCAGAAAACACCAACCACACTATGCCTCATCATTCAAACACCATGACTTTATAATTCCGTGGGATTGGAAGATAACCCCCAGATACCAACTCCACCACTACAATTGCACATCATTCTAACACAACCATGACATAAAGATGCCGAGGGTTGGTGATAACCCCCAGAAACACATACAACCAACCACAAAATGCGAACAATCTACAACAAATATCACCAAGACTTAAGATGTCGTGACATGGTGAGAAACACACAACCCAATCACAACAAATGCTCTTCTACTACACACCCAGACTTTTAGATGCCGTGGCATCATTGAGAACACCAACCACACAGTAGCACATCATTCTACACACCCATGACTTTAGATGTCCCTTGGCTTAAAGTGAGATACACCAACCACACAATGCTCAATCATTCTACACACCAAGACAATTAGGAAGCCGTTGTAATAAGAGATAGACACCCAGAACCCCCAACCACATTATGCGATCAATTCAAACACACCAATAGTACTTTAGATGGCCGTGGCTTAGTGATAACAACCAACCACAGACATGCGATTATTCAAATCCACACCATGACATTAGATCCAGGGCTTGGTGAGAACGCTAAAACAAAACCAACCACACTATGCCTCAACATATCAACACAAGAACCATGACATTCGTATGGCCGATGGGCATGGTGACCATTGACCCCCAAGATAAGGGGTAGGCTGATGACTGTCATGATTGAATATCCAATGGAATTAGAGGAGATAACTTCGGTACGAGGCGTAAAAATACTGACCAATGATACTCACCCTTGGACACGGAGTTATGGATAAAGTAATGCGTGAGTGAACGAGAGAGGAGAACGAACAGGGAGACAGAGAGAGGAAGAGGTTCTGGTGTAGGTCTGCTTGAGAGAGAAGCAGAGAGATGAGGGGAGGAGAGAAGAGAACCAAGTTGTAGCAATTAGCACGAGATAGTCTGCAGAGGAAGGACTAAGGAGAGATGTGGAGAGAGAGAGTTATTAACTAATGAAGAGGAAAAGAAAGAAAAGAAAAAGAAAGAAAAAGCAACCATGTCCATTTGATAGAGCAGACTAGAAGAGAGAGAGAGAGTGCAATGCGTTAATGCATGAAGAGAAGAAAGGAGAACAGATCGATGTTGATAGTCACTGTTCCATCTTAAGCGAGGTTCGACCTCATACTTGGCCAGCGCCACTTTCATCGGCA
>JAFLJL010013499.1:8925-26276 GCA_018398815.1 Conus ventricosus | reverse complement strand
TCCAGAGACAAGACGATGTATGGAACACATCACTCGCCTCCACCAGAACCCCAGAGAAAGCACGGCCTGCCTTCTGAAGACCATAATCCTGGCGAGAAGGGTGTGGGGTTGCTAACCAAAGTAAGGCTGCCACTGACATAAGGGAGTAGAGGAGGGGACTGGCTAATCGGGCGGCTGGCGAGCCAAGCTGATGGCATGGTCTGATGACGTCAGGTCCCCCAGAGGAACAGAGCCAGACGAAGCCCCAGGGATTTCTGTCGTGCTCCTTTCCCTCTCCCATCAACAGCAGATGGATGTCATGGTCACAGAAGACTTTGCAGCCGCACTCTTTGGATGTGACTCTGGTTTGTCTCGAGTCTGTTTCCTTTGGTTTTTAGTCCTGACCAGATCTCTCTGTCTGTCTGTGTCTGTCTGTCTGTCTGTCTGTCTGTTTGTCTGTCTGTCTCTCACTCTCTCTCTCTCTCTCTCTCTCTCTCTCTCTCTCTCTCTCTCTCTCTCTCTCTCTCTCTCTCTCTCTCAATGATAGATTTTTTCAGTAGGCTCAGCTACTTTTATGCGTGCATTTCTCTGTTTCTTTTTCACTTCTCTCTGACTCTCTCTCTCTCTCTCTCTCTCTCTCTCTCTCTCTCTCTCTCTCTCTCTCTCTCTCTCTCTCTCTCTCTCTCTCTCTGTGTCTCTGCCTCTCTCTCTCTCTCTCTCTCTCTCTCTCTCTCTCTCTCTCTCTTTATATATATATATATATATATATATATATGTGTGTGTGTGTGTGTGTGAGTGTGTGTGGTGTGTGTGTGTGTGTGTGTGTGTGTGTGTGTGTTTCTATCTATCTATCTTTGTGTCTGACTGTCTGTCTTTCTGTCTGTCAATATATCGACTTCCTGACAAAGTACCCCATTGACAAAGAAAAAGAAAGAGAACGCTCCTTACGCCAAGGAAAGAAATCACTCTGAAAGGTGGCACGACCGTACTGACCACCAAAACTCATTGCACACACACACACACACACACACACACACACACACACACACACACACACACACACATTTTGGGTCGTTTGGAAACTATTGCAAAAACGCTGGGAAACAGTCGGTGGTAGTGCCTGCGTTTAAAACCACATTAGATAACACTGTTGGTAGTTTCGGTGCTAAGAAAAAGGTATCTCCAGAGTCAACACGGGCACAGAAGGAAATCCTGATCTGTACACATTGTGACCGCCATCTATTAACAAACTCGTTCTCCAGGCGGTGACTGTATCGTAAGGGTTGCTCAGAAATGTTACGTTCTGACAGCCACAAAATGGAATAGGGGGTCACGATGAATCACGTATAAGTATGAGTACATTGGTCACGTTGGTTTTGATCTCTGGTTTAATTTGGAATAGGGGTCACGATGAATCACGTGTAAGTATGACTACATTGGTCACGTTGGTTTTGATCTATGGTTTGAATTCCATGCTTTCACCTTGTTCCCAAATTATGAATGGCCTAAAAGCTTAAACAGTACATTGTTTATTTATCCATTCAGCTTCTTCCTGTCTGTCTGTCTGTCTGTCTGTCTGTCTCTCTCTCTCTCTCTCTCTCTCTCTCTCTCTCTCTCTCATCTGAAAGATATGTGTTCCACTTTACAGGCAGATGTTTCTGATTTGAAACAGGAAGTGACAGACTTAAAGCTAAATAACGATAGATTGAAAAGTGAAAATGACAGTCTGAATGAGAAGGTGAAATGTCTGGATAAGAAAGTGGACGATTTGGAAGGTAGGTCCAAGAGGAACAATATAATTATTCATGGCATCCCTCGTAGAAAAAATGAAACATGGCAAGAGTGTGAAAATCTGGTACACGATATGATAGTTGACAGTTTAGAACTTGCAGATGATGTGCAGTTTGATCGGGTACATCGCATCAACTCTAAACCAGATTCACCAATAGTTGCGAGGTGTACTTTCTATAAACACAAAGACAAAATATTGCGCTCAAAAAAGAAGTTGAAAGGAAGTGAAATTTTCATAGGTGAAGACTTTTCTCAGCGTGTTAGAGAGATCCGGAAAAACCTTGTCCCCACTTAAAGTCTGCCAGATCACAGAACAAAAAAGTATCGATGGTTTACGACCATTTGGTAATAGAGGGCACTAAATACAGTCTTGATGATAGTGGAAACCTTTTCCAATGTGGATAGCGGTTAGGCCGGCCCTGTGACTGGAGATTTTACCGCTGCCAATTTGTTGAGGGAGCAAAAGTTATGTCGTCACCGCACAGAGTACATGTCTCTAGTTTGCGAGAGGGGAGTAGCAACGAGATTGTGAACGCTGTTGACACGAGGCAAGCGTGCTACGAAAATCTCGTGCGTGACACCTGTGCTGGATATGTGTATACGGCAGTCTCAGATCACGTTGATGATGTTGAATGTGTTAACATGTCGCATGAAGATGTCACGAATAAAATTAGCGATGACGATGACAGTGATGATTTTGATGATGTTAATAGTCATGTTGGGTGTCCCTTGTCGGGAATTGGAAACGATTTGTTGTTGGTGACGAATGATAATGCGTCTTGCATTGGTACTGACAGATCGGAGCATTCTTGCTTGACAGAGAAATATGTTATGAATGCAGACGATGTGTGTGTGGATTTCTATACAAGTAAAAATGGTGATGATTGTGCAGCAGAGTCGGGAATCCACGGGGTGATGATTGCATGCGTAATTCTATAACAGAAGTTGTGATGATTCTAAGATAAATGCGGTCAATATATTGATGAATAAAAAAGACTGTGGTGGTGTGAGTGTGATGACAAAGGGAACGGCCAGAGGTGGTGACAGTAATACAGACAGTTGTGATGACACTGTAATGACGCATGAAACAGATAGAGGTGTGGACGGTGTGACGGTGAATGAAGCGCTCAGCGGTGGTGACAGTATGATGACTAATGAAACAAGTTATGGTGCTGAAGATGACAGTGAAAATGCGGCGGAGAATGAATTAGGTAGTGACAGTAAATTAGACAGTGACGGTGACAGTGTGAAGTCGAAGGAATCAGATAGTGACAGTGACAGTGTGACTGGGAGTGGAATAGACATGAAAAGAATGAATGAGAGTGATGGGAGCATTAGCTCAGAAGATAATGACAATTTATATGGTCAAGATTGTCATATGAGTAAGCATGTAAACAGTATTTCTTTCCTTCACTGGAATGTATGTGGATTGTTTCACAAATTAGATGACATGCATTTTATTCAGTTCATTTCTTCATTTGATTTTGTTTGTCTGGTTGAAACGTTTGCAGAAAAATTTGAATCGAGTTTGTTTACCGATTATCAAATATTCGTCAAACCAGCTGTTAAATTTACGAGACAAGGGAGAGGTTCAGGGGAATAATTTGTCTAATACGAAAATATCTTCTTCCCTATGTGAATGAGGTTGATTGTGAGAGTCCCTATTCCATGTTATTTATTTTTGATAGGGAGTTTTTTGGTCTTCATAAAAACTTGTTGCTTGTGTGTGCGTATGTTCCGCCCGAAAATTCGCCTTATTACTCTATCAATGGTCTTGACAACGGCATTGATTTGTTGGAAAATTGTATTGTTAGTAAACTGCTGCATTTGGAGGATACTGAAATATTAATATGTGGCGATATGAATGCTAGAACTGCTGATAAGACCCCAGACATTTTAGATGAATATGAAGTATACGTTAACTATAATAAGATTGATAGCCGCATGGAAAGAACTTCTCAAGATAAAATGTTAAATTCATATGGTAAGAAGTTCTTGAACATGTGTACTGTTTTGGGACTGTACATTTTAAACGGAATGTGTAATGGCGACCTTGAAGGTCGTCTCACATATATTTCTGATGTAGGATGCAGTGTGAACGATTATTTTCTGATGTCAGTAAATGGTTTCGAGTTACTGTGTGAACAGTTAACACTTAATGTTATGGAAAGATTTGAATCTGATCATATGCCCCTTGTACTATGTATTGATATACAAAATGCTAAAAAATGCATTAGTACTGGTTCGAATGGTAAACATAATCAGTGTATAGTTAAATATTGCTGGAATAAGGATTATACCCTGAAATTTACACAGTCCATGGACTCTCAGGATGTGAAAGAGAAATGGCAGTTGCAGAAGATCTTATCGAAGTGGATGTAAATGAAGCCATATGTAGATTTAATGTGATCATGAAAGAACAAGCTGAAAATTTGAAAAAGAAGATAGTATTAAATAAGAGAACCCCTGATGATAACTGGTATGATGGGGATTGTAAAGTATCAAAATGTAAAATGCGTAGCCTATGGAGAAAATTTTGTAAAACTTTAGACAAAGAGGATCGAGTCGCATTCTGTGTTTCAAGACGCGAATATAAAAATTTAAATGAAAGAAAAAAAAAAGAATATATATGTCATTGTTAAATGAACTGATCGATTCTGTGAAGAGCCAACAGGTCTTTTGGGAAACTATACACAAAATTTCAAAGAAAAGATGTCAACCATCAAATGATATTTCTATATCTGAATGGTTTGAACATTTTAAAAACTTGTTAGAAAAAAGTGACCGAACTAGTTCAACAGAGATCATAGTTAATTATAATGAAGATGAAGAATTTCCTTATGATAGAGCAATAACTACAGAAGAAGTATTGTTAGCCATTAGAAAATTGAAAAATGGAAAATCTGCTGGTCCTGATGGTTTAATTGGCGAATTTTTCAAATATTCTGGTGAGTCTGTTTTGAATTTCTTGGTAAAACTATTTAACTTTCTTTTCGATAATGGCACTTATCCTGACAGCTGGAAAGAATCTATTATTTTACCCTTATTTAAGAAAGGCGAGGTTAACAATGTAAATAATTATAGAGGTATTTCATTAAGTAATATTTGTAGCAAAATTTATAGTTCTGTTATTAATAGTAGATTGTATGAATGGGTAAGTCAAAATAACATAACTGGAGAACATCAGGCGGGATTTAAAAGAGGGTTTTCTACAATTGATCATATGTTTACCCTGCTTGCTGCTGTTCAGAAACAATTTGTAAATAATCAAAAGTTATATGTTGCTTTTGTTGACTTTGAGAAGGCTTTTGATTCAATTTCTCGAAGATTGTTATGGCCTGTTTTGTTAAAAAATGGAATAAAAGGTAAATTGTATCGCTGCATAAAAAGTATGTACTGTGAGGTAAAAGCAAAAATAAGATCGGGTGCAAAATTATCCGAGCATGTCATGTGTACAAGTGGGGTCAAACAAGGCGACGTATGTAGCCCAGTATTATTCTCTCTATTTATTAATGAGTTAGCCTTGGAAATAATTGAAAATGGTCGACATGGAGTAACTTTTGACATTCTAGAATTGTTTATGCTGCTTTTTGCTGATGACATTATTTTACTAGCAGTATCAGTGGTCGGTCTCCAGAGACAACTAAATAATTTGTACTCTGCAGCAAACAAACAAGAATTAAAAGTTAATATGAGTAAGACAAATATTGTCGTGTTTCGTAAAGGGGGATATTTGGGGCGGGCGGAAAGATGGACATATGGAGGTGAGGGAATTGCTGTGGTTAATGCTTATAAATATCTTGGTATTTATTTTACAACCAAACTTAGTTTTGAGTTTGCTTGTCAGGATATAGTAAATAGAGCGAAAAAGGCAGTCATAGTTATTCTTCATATTTTGTATAAGTTGGACTGCAATTCATTCAGTGTTTTTGTCAAATTATTTGATTCGCAGGTGCAGCCAATCTTACAGTATGGAGCAGAAATATGGGCTTTTGAGAAAGGTGTTTTAATTGAGAAAGTTCACTTATATGCGTTGAAGCGCTTTTTGAATGTGGATAGTAGAACTCCCAATGATTTGGTATACGGTGAACTTGGAAGATATCCTGTTTATTTAAATTCTTATTTGAAATGTGTAAAATACTGGCTCAAACTAACGAGAATGGATGAATGCAGGATACCCTATAAAGGTTACAGGATGTTGTTGAAGTTAGACAATAATGGTAAGAGGACTTGGGCTTCAAATGTTCGACAATGTTTAAATTCATATGGGTTTGGATTTGTTTGGGATAACCAAGGTGTTGAAAATATATTAGGATTTCTAAATTGTTTTAAACAGAGGATTATTGATTGCAGGTGGCAGGACTGGCATGACCATATGTATAATAGTGATAGATTTGTTCAGTACAAATTATTTAAATCGACGCACATATTAGAGCATTATATTAAGTTAAAAATGAATAGATACGTTAGGTGTGCACTGACAAAATTTAGATTCGGTGTATCTGACATTGCTTGCCATCGTTTTAGATATAGCAATGTTGTTGAAAATGATCTAACATGTCGATTATGTAAAAGAGCAAGAGAAGATGAAATACATTTTTTGTTTTGCTGTCCTGCTCTGAGTGATTTAAGAATAAAATTTATCCAATCCAAATATTATACAGAACCATGTAATTTTAGACTCATTCTCTTATTATCGACAAGTAATGAGAGCACACTATTGAAATTAGCTAAGTATGTTTATGAAGGAAACAAGAGAATTCAGACTGCAATATCTTGAGGTTATGTTTGTTTGTTTCTTTCTTAACTTACGGTATTTCATCGTTAGCATTTGGATTCGTTTTCTTCGTGACATGTATTACATTTATGAAACCCCCTTCAGTATGGGGCTTTGGCCTTAATCTGAATAAAAGATTCGCATTCGCATTCGCATTCGCATTCTCTCTCTCTCTCTCTCTCTCTCTCTCTCTCTCTCTCTCTCTCTCTCTCTCTCTCTCTCCCAAGTGTAACTGGTCTTGAAGCTTAAACATCATATCATTTATTTTTCCATTCATTTATTCCTCCCTTCTCTCTCTCTCTTCTCTCTCTCTCCTCTCTCTCTCTCTCTCTCTCTCTCTCTCTCTCTCTCTCTCTCTCGTCACACAACTTAGTCACACTTGCTATGTCCACTATTTTCATCTGCTGTGGAAGATATAATTTATTTTGTCCTTTTTTGTCCGGGTTTTACATGAACCCATGTATGTTCTGGCTGTGCCTTTGACTATCTAATATTGTATCTATGCGAAACTTGGTATTATACTTGTATAAAGCCTTTACAAGACGCGCTGTGGTCGTAACTAGATGCCCAGTATAATATTTTACATTGTGCTGGTAAATATGTATCTACGCTGTATATGATGATTGTTGGTAAATGTAATGTAATCGAGGCTCCATTCAAATGGGCTAGTGGCCTTCTCATTAAAGAATTATTCATTCTCTTAGTTGCCATCTGTTCCTTTATTCTTCATTTTAAGATTCCGTCTTGAGTGGTACTGCACTAAAGAAAAGACATTCGGGAAGACCTGAACTAGAAGAATTTCAATCCAAATGAAATGGTGAAAAGACAGCCTCTTGCTTGCTAACGCTAGGAAGTGAATAATCCTACTTTGTCTTGAAATTTTTTCAAACTGTTATGAGTCCACGTTTTCTTTTGACTTTAATGTACATGTAATTCTTCCAAACACTGATTTTTCCCGTTGCTTTTAGTTCCACAGCCAGACGTCAGAAGTTCACCATTAGTAAGAGTTTTGCGTAAGCAGCCTGGTTGTTTTTTTTCTCCCACCATTAAAGTAGCCACATTCCATTGTGTTTGAGTTTCGTGCCATTGGTCCCATTGGCCCATGACGGCTATTCTTCTCCAGAGGTGGAATGAGATTCAACGTGCATGCAAGATTCTTTATGCATGAGTTCACGCACTGGAGACTTTGGTTAAAAGTCTCATTCGAAGGACTCTGAGGCCTGCACAGATGTTTACTGTGATATTTCTTTTCCAACCTGTCTGTCTCGATGCGGAACTGAACCCCAGACCTTGAAACAAGAGTCTGATGCCTGAGCCACTAAGCTAGTCTTCACCCCCCTGCCCCTGCCCCCTTCTCCCCACCCCGCATCCCCTCCCTCAGAAAAAAAAAGTTTCAAACATTAAAATGTCTTGTTTTATGTTCTTGTTTTCGGGCTCTTTTAGTGTCTTCGATTATTTTTTTTTATTTGTTGCTTTGCCTCATTCTCTTTTTATATGAGATATGTTCAAGTGTCTTTAGACCCAAATTTAAAATTGAAATAAGGGGGAGAGCAGCCGTTTGCCCTTCTGTAAAAGTTTTTGCAACGAGTTCTTTCCCTTTCTAATGGTCTTTTTCAAGCCAGATTTTAAACCCAGAGCACCGCGCGCACCCAACGCGTTTTGTAAAAGTTAAAGACTTCATGGCAGTATTGACGAGCTGTTATGTTTGGGAACACGATGAAAGCTGGAGTGAAAAATCCCTCCGCTCCGGAAAGAGCTGAAAAAAATACGGACATCTTCGTGAAGACAATAATCCTCAGAAGGTGGGCGTTGGGCTGTGAACTAAAGGTGAGACGATGCTGCCGGTAAGACAGCCTAACACACAAGGGAGCTAATTCGCCGGGTAACCAGCGCGTTTCTCGCATGGTCTGACGTCAGAAGTGATTAGGCAGACAGCAGGTTGAAGCCGCCGAGATTTGTGCCGTGGTCGTTTCGCTCCCTGCTGGATGGTAAAGGGATGTTGCTCCGAATGCAACTTTTGCAGCTCTGTTGTTTATTATTTTTGACTCTTGGGACTCCTTTCGATGAATATTTCTGTCTTTCTGCCCTACCCACATCTTCTCTGTCTCTGTCTGTCTCTGTCTGTCTGTCTGTCTGTCTGTCTGTCTCTCTCTCTCTCTCTCTCTCTCTCTCGCTCTCGCTCTCCATCCCATTGAAATGTTGTCTTTGCACCAAAGAACTGGTATTCTAAAAGATTTCAGTTATGCACAATGCTGTGGAAGCGAAAAGGTAGTACACCTACAGGTCAAAAATCAGTGTTAGAAAGAACATCATCATCATTTCTGTCGTCAAAATGGCTTTTTAACGTCTGGAATTGTTATTTACACAACCACTGTCTTATGATACCTTCTTTCTTTCTTTTTTTTTCTCTTTTGTCTACTTTTAGCTTTTATATACATATAAGGATTTCAACACGCGTATTTTCTTTCTTTCTTTCTTGCGTACGCAGGCTGATACTCATGCTGATACTGCCTGTATAGGCAGGCACTGGAGTTTTGTGTGTATGACCGTTTTTTTTTCATCCCGCCATTAAGGCAACCATACTACATCTTTGGGGAAGGTGCATGCTATGTGTAACGTGTCATCCATACCAACGGCCAAACTGGCCTTCTCTTCCGAAAGTTGGTGATGGGATTTTACGTGTGTGCAAGATGTTGTGCGTGCGTTCACACACGGAACCTCGGTTTATAGACTCATTCGAAGGACTGTATGGGGAATGGAGTCAGAACCAATGTTAATTCCGAGGGAAAAAAAATCCCCTTGTACCAAAATTCGAACCCGCAACACCAGGATCACGAGTCCGGCGTTCTACCAGTTGAGCTATTCCGGCCCCCAACACGCGTAGAAATGTCTTTAAATACTTTTTTGTTCTGTTTTTGTTTTCTTTTAATTCGGCTTTGGGTTTTGTTGTTGGTTTTTTTTAGGATGTTTATCATTATTGTTCTGGGTTTCTTTCTGGGCACTAAAAATTCAAAAGTACACTGCATATTTTAGACATCATGATATCCTTCTCCATGCCAGTAGAAAGAAACTCGTGGAGAGCGTGGCAGCAGAGAGTCCTCAGAAGAGAAGCCCCCTTCAAGCAAGTGTTTCGGCCCTTATCTCCTGACACTCTAGGGGGGTTGGGCCACACCCGGTTCATGACTCTGGATGTCCCTCTGCTGCCCCTTTTTTTTTGTTTCCCCATCTTGGGACGAGCCATGGCTGGGATTCGAACCCATGACCCTCTGGAGATGCTCATTTTCCACTTAATGACTCGCGCTTTAACCACTGAGCCACAGGGACACCTGATATTTGTAGGGAAGTTAAGCCTTATGAAGTTCACTTTTGTTCCTCCTTGACCAGATCCAGCTTGAACACCTCTCTGCCGCTTCTGCCATTGCTTTCAGGGCTCTGGTTTTTTCCTTCCCTGCAACTGAGAGCTGTTTCATGAGGCTGTATGCAGATGTTCCTACAAATCCCCTAGCTCCAATTTCTGCAGTGAGGACTTTGGCCTGATAGCCTTCTCTCCTCAGGCTGTTTGCCAGATCAGCATACTTTTCAGTCTTGTAGATTTGAGCTGCCTCCATTCTGTTTTCATATGGCACCGTGAGCTCGATCATGATCAGCTGCTTGGTTGACTTAGAGTGGACTACTATGTCTGGTCTCATGCCACTCTTGCTGATGATTTCTGGGTGACTCTTCCATTCTGGGAGGTCTGCAGTGCACTCCCAGTCATCTGCCCCGTCCAGCAGACTCTGCCTGCATGTTTCGAGTGGCACTGTTGTTCTTGGCCATGATTTGCTGCCTCCTGCCGTGAAGAATGTTGCGGGTGCTTTTGGAGTCCTGATTCTCCCTTTTGTGGTGTTGGTACTGGCCCAGACTACTTGTACAATCTCTTTGAGCACTTGGTTGTGCCTCCATGTGTACCTTCCTTGAGCCAGGGCTACTTTACATGAGCTTAGAACATGCTCCACTGTTTGTTTTTCATGGCAGAGGGGGCATGCAGGATCGTCTGTTTTCCCCCACTTCACCAGGTTTGCATTTGAGGGCAGAAGGTCATATGCAGATCTGAGAATGAAGCTGATCCTGAGAGGGGCCATGTGCCAAATGTCATTCCAAGTGAGACTTCTTTGGAGTGCATTCTCCCACGTTGTCCATTGCCCTTGCTGGCTCTGCTGGACTGCTTTTTGGAGTCTTTTTTGGTCTTCTTCTTTTCTCATCTCCTGAATCATCATGTCTCTTTTGACTTTTCCTTTGGCCTTTGACCACCATTCAATTTTGGTCACCCCCAGTCCTTGTCTGTTGGTCTGTGTGTGTCCTGTTATTTCTCTGATCTTGAGACTTTCTTTTGCAGAATCCATCGCCTCTTGAACTTTCCATTTTCTGCCTGTCTTCAGCTGGGGCTTGATTGCTTCTACCACCTTGTCTCCTGAGTCTTCCAGCATGCTTTGAAGTCTGATCTTCCCTGCTTTGTATTCCTCCAGGATGGATTTCAGTGGTAGTTTCAGCTTTGCTTGGCGACAGTACAGCGCGATGTCAGTCAGACAGGGTGGGACACCAAGCCATTTCCTTGTGAACTTGTTGATTTTGGCTTCCATTGCCTCGACTGTGCTGGTGCAGATGTCGTATATCATCAGAGGCCATAGGAGCTTTGGTATCAGCATGAACTGCAGACACCAGACCTTGTATTTGCCAGGGAGCCCACACTGGTCAATGGTCTCCAAGCCTTCTTCCGCCATCTGCTTGGTTTCTTTTGCTCTTTGTGTGTCTTTCAGCGTATCATCATACCATCTTCCAAGGCTCTTGACTGGTTCTTCTGTGACTGTTGGAATGGCCTGGTTGGCAACACTGAAGACCACAGATTCGGCCACTTTTCCTTTCCTCAGTGAGAGACTCCGTGATTTCTTTGGCTTGAACTGCATTCTGGATGAGGCAACTATGTCGTCCAGCCTCTCCAGCACATGACGTGTCTCGTCTTCTCTGGATGAAATCACTGTAGTGTCATCCATGAAGGCCTTGAGAGGAGGCATCTTGTATCCATCGCCAAGGTCTGTTTGTCTCGCGTTGTTTGTTGCTGCTTTCAAGATGAGTTCCATTGCCAGCACGAACAGTATTGGGGAGATTGCACAGCCCATTGCAATGCCCACTTCCAAGTTGATCCAATCTGTTGTGTACTCCTTGGTAGAGAACCGCATTGAGAAGCCATTGAAGTACTTCTTGAGCATGTCGCGGATGTTCTTTGGCACATGGTACATCTCAAGAGCCAACTGTATCATCTCATGGGGCACAGATCCATATGCGTTTGCCAGATCAAGCCACACTACGTCCAAGTCTCTCTTTTCTGTTTTTGCTTTTTGGATTGCGTCCCAGATCATTGTGGCGTGTTCTACACAGCCAGCCACGCCTGGGATGCCACCTTTCTGGACTGACACATCCAAGTACTTGTTTTCCATCAGGTACTTGGTCAGCCTTGCTGCCATGACAGAGAAGAAGATTTTCCCTTCGACGTTCAGTAGTGATATTGGCCTGAACTGGCTGATGTCACTTGAGTTTTGCTCTTTGGGGATGTACACACCATCTGCCGTCATCCACTGGCCGCTGATCTTCTGGTTTCTCCAAGCCGATCGCAGCAGCCTGTGGAGCCACTCCAGCACCTTGGGACATTTCTTGTAAAGCTGGTAAGGTATTCCGTTTGGCCCTGGTGATGATTTGGCTCTGGCTTTGTCGACCACCTTCTTGATTTCCGCCAACGTTGGAGGCTTGCCATTGAACTGTTCCTCAGGGTTGGTTGGCCACACCAGACCTTGAATGTCGAGTGGTGCTTTGCTCTGTGAGTCAGAGTATGTTTTCCTCAGATGCTGCTCAAGAACTCCTTTGTCCACACTTAGGGTCCCAGATTTTGGCTGCTCAAACAGTGTTCTGGCAAACTGGAAGGGGTCTCTGAAGAAGCGCTCTTGTGTCTTCTTCTTTTTGCTCTTCCTCTTTCTCGCAGATTCCGCTTTGCTGAGGGCGCTGTGTTTTTCTTTCAGGTCTTCCCACAGTTTTTCCAAGCCTTGTTTTTCAGCTGGCAGTGCGGTCTTCATTTGCTTCTTGAGGTTGTTCTTTTGGACTCTGATCTTGTCCATCTTTTCTTGGCGTCTGGATTTCTTTGGAGGTGTTTTCTCTTTGGGTAGTTTTACTCCATAGGCGTCTCTACATGTGGCATACACAGTGTCCCCATATGTGGCTAGTTTGTGTTCAAGGGTGCTTTTCCCTATCAGTGCATCGAGTCTTTGGACGATTTTTGCATCCAGTTTCTCCCAATCTTCAGTTTCGTTTGCTCGTGGCAGGTTGAGTTTCAGGCGCCTGGCATCGAGAGCCTGTGCAAATTCCTCATCCGAACCAACAGCGTGGATGTCCTTGGCACTGTGGTTTAAATCCTGGCCTTGGTCTTCCGACGTCTTATCTGCTGATGCAGTGCGCTGCTGCTCATTCAGATGAGTCTTCACACATCCCATCTTTGTTCGGTGGATCTTCATGCCACGGGTGGTAGCGAAACGCTTTCCACAGACACATGGATATTCCATTTGGTCCATGTTCATGCCAAATAATACGAAAGAAAGAATTCTGTATAAACGATTCTGTATAGTTTGCAGATGTTGTTGTTGTTGTTGTTGTTCATTAGATCAATTCCTTTATGTGTGTGTGTGTGTGTGTGTGTGTGTGTGTGTGTGTGTGTGTGTGTGTGTGTGTGTGTGTGTGTGTGTGTGTGTGTGTGTGTGCGCACGCATGTTGATGCATGCATTATTTTGTCGTTTGCTTTTGTAGAATTAGTCTATTACTTCGTATGCTTTGCAAGTCGACTAGTATATTCATTAGTTCCTCTTTTTGCTGCTATATTGACTTGTGTGTTTTCAATGTGCGTTTTTTTTCTTCTTCTTTTTCCCTCTCTTTTTTTCCCAGGGCTGGGTGGGAAAAAGCATACACAATTTGCTTATCTCCTTACCCTGGTTGGATAGGATTTCGTTTGTTCATTCGTTCGTTCGTTCGTTCATTCGTTCGTGCGCAAGACCGCGCGCGCACATGTGCTCACGCATGACCACACACCCACGCTCTCAGACACCTGCACGCACACACGCAGGCACTCACATCAACACGGCATGCACGCACAAGCAACACAACCACCTGGCACTCACGCATGCACGCAAAAAACCCACTCAAGGTGGATTGGTAAGTTGGGGGGGGGGGGGGGGGGTTATGACTGATGAAAGAAGTTAGTTTTAACAGCAGATTTGAAAGAAGAGGGTGAAGGTAGATGTCTGACACTGATGGGAAGTGTATTCCAGACAGTTGGTCCTTGGAAGGAGAGAGAACGTTGACCAAAAGATTTTGTTCTGACAGAAGGAATGCGCAAAAGGCGACTGTCGGCAGAGGAACGAAGTTGGCGGGATGGGGTGTAGATGTGGAGGATGTCGGAAAGATATTTTGGTCCAGTACCAGAAACAGAAGAGAAACAGATAGAACCCAGCTTGTAGTCAATTCGCCTCTGGATTGGAAGCCAGTGGAGGGACTGCAACAGAGGAGTGACATGTTTACGTTTAGACACTTTGCAAACAAGCCTGGCAGCGCTATTCTGAACCTTCTGCAGTTTATTGAGTAGGTACTTTCGTGAGCCAGCCAAGAGACTGTTGCAGTAGTCCAGCCTTGAGAGAACTTGGGAACAAACCAGAGTTTTTGTGGCTTTAGTGGAAAGGAAGTGTCTGATTGAACTGATCTTACGTATTTCCAGATATGCTGCCTTACAAACATTAGACACGTGGTGCTTGAAAGAGAGGGTGGAATCAAAAGTCACACCGAGGTTACGAGCCTGGGATGAGAGTTGAATATCAGAACTTCCGATACTGATGGAAGAAGGAAGGGAGGGATGACCTTGGAGTTTGGGATGAGCAAGGAGTAGAACTTCAGTTTTGTCGTCATTCAGCTGCAACTTATTCAAAGTCATCCAATTCTTTAAATCCTGTGAACAGCTTTTAACATCACTGGCAACATTCTTGAGTTGAGATACAGTGCTTGACTTGTACATCTGAGTGTCATCAGCAAAACTCTCATGCAGCAATGAGTGCTGATCGATAATGTCTGACACAGGTCTGACATACAGAGCAAACATAACTGGCCCAAGGACGGAACCTTGCGGTACCCCACAGGTTAAAGGTGTAGGAGATGAAGAAAGACCATTGACAACAATTCTCTGGGAACGATCACTGAGATAGGATCTAACCCACGCAAGAACAGTGCCGTGAATGCCAAAAGAAGTTTGGAGTCTAGAAAGGAGAATGTCATGATCAATGGTGTCAAATGCCGCGGAAAGATCTAAAAGAGAAGAAGGGAGACTTTGTCATCTTCAAGGGCAAGAAAAAGATCGTTTACAACTTTCAGGAGAGCGGTCTCGGTGCTATGGCCGGCCCTGTAAGCAGACTGGTGAGGGTCATTCAACTCATTTTGAGTAAGATGAACTGAGAGCTGAGCAAGCACGATTTTCTCGAGGACCTTTGCAAGGAAGGGGAGATTCGAGACAGGTCTGTAATTTTTGAGTAAATTTGGATCCAGGGAAGGCTTTTTGAGAAGGGGACGAACAACAGCAGATTTGTATTCTTGGGGAAAAACGCCCGACGAGAGGGAAGCATTTATGACATGGGTTATGAAGGGGAGCAAAACATCAATACAGCGGAACAGGATGGATGCAGGCAATGGGTGACTCTGTCTATCTATCAGTTTGTCTATCTCTCGCTCTATTTCAAAATCTCTTTCTATACACACACACACACACACACACACACACACACACACACACACACACACACACACACACACACACACACATATATATATATATATATAGAGAGAGAGAGAGAGAGAGAGAGAGAGAGAGAGAGAATGATTCCAAATTTTCATTCGGATATTGTAAAGCTTGTGCTCTGTTTTGTTTTGGTATTTGTTTCTGTTTTGTTTTTGTTTTTTTGGGTTTTTTTTGTTTGTTTTTGCTTTTGTGGTCGTTTTAAGAGTGTTTATGTTTGTTCTTTGATGTTTCCTTCCTTGGTTTGCATTGCTGTTTGCAATTGTTACCCTTTCTGCTTCCTTGGTTTGCATTGCTGTTTGCAATTGTTACCTTTTCTGCTTCCTCACTCTCCTTTCTTTTTGTATCAGACGTAATGAAATTATTTGAGTATGAAATCTGGAATGGGAATAGGCTGGAAGGCACCATTTCCTGTCTTGCAATGATCTAGAAAATGAATGTTGTCCCTCCGTAATGGTGCCATCAAACCAGAATAAAAAACCAGTCCCTTCATGCATCCAATGTGTTTCACAAAAGTTAAAGACCTCTCAAGGCAGCAATAAATAGCTATATGTTTGGGGAACACACAAAAAGCCGAAAGAACAAATCATGTCTCTCCGGAGGGAGCCAAAACAAATTATGGACAATTTCGCAAAGACAATAATCTGGACAAGATGGGTGTTGGGTTGTAAACTAAAGGTGAGAGGACGCTACCAATAAGACAATGTAACAAACAAGGGAGCTAATTCGCGGGGTAACAAGCTAGTTCTTCGTTTCTTCTCTCTCTCTCTCTCTCTCTCTCTCTCTCTCTCTCTCTCTCTCTCTCTCTCTCTCTCTCTCTTCTCTCTCTCTCTCTCTTACTTTATATTTAATCTTGCATCTTAAAATTCATATTCAGGTAGACTTGAACCATACATAGGAGTCACTATAGAAGTGTACTTACAGGTCGAACAATAGAGCTAGGAAATGAAAAATCATGATTTGCGAGTTGGAAATAACTTTTCTTTACATAGATTGTTATAAATTGCCATGGTGTTCATGAATGAAATTTTTTGTTTGAATATACACAATGATTCCAAATATTCGTCCGTGTGTGTGTGTGTGTGTGTGTGTGTGCGCGCGCGTGTGTGTGTGTCTGTGTGTGTGGGGGGGAGGTGTTTGTTTTGTGTTTGTTTTCTTTTTATTTTTGTCTTTATTTTCATTGTTTTGAGAGTGTTTATGTTTTGTCCTCTCGGGTTTCTTTGCTTGGTGTTGTTTGCTCTTTGCTGTCACTGCCTTTTCTTTTTGCTCACTGTTTTTCTGTATCAGAGGTAATCAAATGATTTCAGTATCAAATCTCGAATAGATATAGGTGGGAAGATCCCATTTCCTGTCGTGCAATGAGCTTAAAAATGACTGTTCTCCCTCCGTTATGGCCTTCTCAAACCAGATTTTTAGTCCAGTCCCTTCATGCATCCAATATGTTTCACAAAAGTTCAAGACCTCAAGGCAGCAATGAATAGCTACGTGTTTGGGGAACACACAAAAAAGCCGAAAAGAACAAATCATGCCTCTCCTGAGTGAGCCAAAACAAATTATGGACATTTTGGTAAAGACAATAATCCGGACAAGATGGGTGTTGGGTTGTTAACTAAAGGTGAGAGAATTCTGCCGGCAAGACGCCGTAACAAACAAGGGAGCTAATTCGCCGGGTAACGAGCCACTTCCTCGTTTGGTCTGACGTCAGAACTGAGGAGGCAGAGAGCAAGTTGAAGCCCGCCGATTTGTACCATGGTCGTTTCCCTCCCTGCTGATAGTGGTAAAATGGGTGTCGCTGTGGATCCGACTTTGCAGCTGCGTTGTTTAGATTTGACTTTTCGCCTTCTGCCGCTTCTCCCTGCTTGTCTGACCTCCTGCCCACCCCACTGCAGCACTTTCACCATCTCTGTCTTCGCTGTCTGTCTCTGTCCGTCTGTTGGTCTCTCTCTCTCT
>JAFLJL010013498.1:57500-71048 GCA_018398815.1 Conus ventricosus | reverse complement strand
AGGAGGTTAAGGAGAGGGGGAGAGAGAAGGATGAGAGAGAGAGCAGGAAGAGAGAGCGGGGAATGAATGAATGAACGAATGAATTATTCAACAAGGCATGGCTCATTAAATGGGGTCAAATTTTGAGACATAAACACATAGACATCGAAAACAAAATTATGATTTCACCGAAACTCTATAAGATGTACAAAACTGTTCACTCTTCTCGCCTTACTGAGAAAACGTTCTGATACACTTAAATGATTTATAATATAGGTAAATTCCAAAACTTCTTATAGTCTTTTCATTTTTTTGTCGACAATAAAAATTACCGAGAGGGGAGAGAGAGAGAGGAGAGAGAAAAGAGAGAGGAGAGAGAGAGAGGAGAAGGAGAGAGAGAGAGAGACAGAGAGAGAGAGGAGAGACAGACAGACGGGACAGACAGACAGACAGACGGACGGGCAGACAGACAGACTGTCCAGGACGGGGGAAATCGTGATGGTATTGTTAAAGTGCACTAGTTGATGTTTATTAGTCAGGCTTAACACACCAAGGTTATCTTTGCACTCATACAGCATATGCACACTCATGCGTCCACCAAACATTCACTCTCTCTGGGAATGGGATGTCACGCATTCGTTTCTCCCCAAAACACGACTGAGCACAAGAATTACAATTTCTATGCTACTTATAATCAAACATGAAAAATCCAATTACGCAAAATGAACAAATCAGCACATGAAAGATCAATACTTCCTAACCCCGGGTTTAATAAAATGAATTCTTACCTGGCCAGGTTTTCACAACACAACCACGCTTTCCCACACCACACCAGTTCTTGAAAAAGTCTCTTCACGTCTTCTTCAGCACTGCTTGATGGTGTGCCCTTGGTTGACTGGCCCCAGGCTTCAGGACTGGGTCTTCGTGGTCGTTTTGGGGAAATCTCGACGTCGAACTCTTCTTCTTCGTCTTCTTACCCACCTCTGGGTTCAAATTCAGTTTGTCTGTCTTCACCCACCTCTGGGCTTCAAACTTAGTTTCCTTCTTTTCCCAGTTGTCTTTAACTCTAAGACCTTGCTGTCTCTTTATCTCCAGACCAGTTTCTCTCGACACTTTCTCTGTCCTGCTCACTCTTCCTCTCTCTTTTTCCTCTGCCTTCTTCTCTCTCTCCTGGTGTTGTTCTCCTCTCTCCCCTGGTGTTTTTCTCCCCTCACGTTGTTCTCCCTCAGTTTTTATGGGGAGGGAAACAAAGGATTCCCTTCGGGCCATCCCTTTTTGTCCACGCTGCTTCTCAACCCAGTTTACAAGTACCTAAATTCTCCATTCGCTACATTCCCCCACACTAGCATTTACACACACCCTACCTAATTGATTAGCAAACACACACTTACCCCAGATGGACATCAAAAAATTCCCGCGCTTTGGTGGTTACTTAACACAGTAATTATTTTAAGGAGGGCTACTACAACCTCCACAGCATTCAGCCAGCCTGACAATAGAACCAACACAGTGACCCACGGCAACACCATCCGAACGAATCCAAGGGCCCCCGCTCTTCATGACTGTTTACAAAAGAACCTCGCTGACCGAGCATTTAGCGCTCCTGGAGCGCCGAGGTCGTAGTGGTTACATCCCCTTCCCTTTTTTCGCCACTGGGCAGGTCCGAACTCTCTCCTAGGTGTGTTTGTCATTGACCATTCGGCTTTCTTTCACACAGTTCGGCATGTGCGATGGGTTTAAAGGGACCCTGGTTAATTGGTCTATTACCCATTTGTATACTACGAAACGTCCCTTTTCCTCCCAAACGTTCTACTGCCTTTTGTGAGAGGTTTCACGCTCCTTGACCCAAAAACCCCACTCGAAGACAATGCCCTGCATTGGCTAAAAACTTTAAAATTCAAGGAGATGAAACTCTCTAATTTTCCCCTTTAAACCAGTGCTAATATCGGCCTCTCATAAGCCTACTTACACCGGGGGAACGCACGCAAGATGTGTCTTGCCCCAAAAAAATAGGAAAAAATCAATACAAAACACACTATCCAAGAAATATCAACATAAATCTGGAATCTCCACCAGCTCTAAATCGTGTGGCCATATAACTTATGTTTTACGGAAATTCTCTCCCTTCTCTTCATACACGTGGCCGCAGCCAGCCCCGTCACGCATACGCGACACTGCACAAGACCACGCACCCACTACATATTTACAGTGGGCCCCGGGTTTTTGCCCGACCATTTTATTTTGGCCTACGGTCCCGTCCTCTTTCTTCACCTCTCAATAACCCCCGTTGTCGTACGCGCGACATGTGTTGCAATGCGCACAGAAACGCCTGACATCCCCAAAGATACCGGGCCAGTAGTACTCTTGGTCATTGCCTTTTGTGAGGCCTTCTTACCGAGGTGGCCCGAGGCTGACGTCACATGTTTTTCTTTAACATCACCCTTTCTGCGCTTCGTAGGCACAATGATCTGTCTTTTTTTCTTCCCGAACTCAAGTGAGAGAAAGTTCGGTTTCAATAACCCCCTCCTTTATTTTCAACCCGATTGGCCCTCTTTAACCTTTTTTTCTGCCCTTTTGAGCAAAAACCAATCAGTTTTTTTGAGCGAGTAATCGCTCTTTTGTTCTGCTCCAAAGTGAGTGCGGTAGTCTCATGGACACGCTCCAATGCTTTCTGGAGTGTTTGACTGCCCGAGGGTTTTCCCCACGTGATTCCTTTTCCCTGATTCAACACAAAATCCGGTCTGGGTCTCCGTACCCAAAGTGCTCCTGGAATGTTTCCAATTACCCGATTTATTTGGGCGGCTTCGGAAAAAGCCAAAGCCTGGTTACACTTCCACTATAAAATGGTGTAGCAATAAACACATGGGGGCCCTTTTTTAATTCTGCTACTGTTCCATCTATTTGTCTAAAACCCCTTTTGTTTTACCCGTGAGTGTTCTCCTTACCAGGGATTCCTTCACCTTTACTGTGACCGAGTTCTAATGACATTAAAACCCCACATTGTTTTTCCGAGACGAAAAGAGTGAGAGAGAGGGGTGGGAGAGAAGAGGAGAAAAATGAGGAGAGGAGGAGAGAGAGGGGAGGAGCAAGAAAAGAGAGAGAGCGAGAGAGAATGATTAAAAATGAACAAATTAAAATTATTCAAAAAGGCCAGGGTATTTGTTGGGGTCAAATTTAGAAAAATTTAAAACTACAATAAAAACATCAAAAAAACAAAATTATGAGTTCCCCCCCCCCCCGTTAACCAATAAGATGTAAAAACCATTTTTCACTCTTCTCCCCTTACTGAGGAAATTTCTGTTTCCTTTTAAAATGATTTTTAAAATGGGTTTAATTTCCAAAAATTTTCTTTTTGTCTTTTCATTTTTTTTGTCGAAAATTTAAAAAAACGAGAGAGAGGGGAGAGAGAAGGAGGAGGAGAGGAGAGGAAGAGAGAGAGAAGGAAAAGGAAAGAGAGAGGGAGAGAGGGGAGACAGGGAGAGAGAGAGAGAGACAGAAAAAAAAGACAGACAGACGGGACAGAGGGACGGGCAGACGGGACAAAATGCCCCAGGAGGGGGGGAAATCTTGATGGTATTGTTTTAAGTGCACTAATTTTATGTATTATTGGGCAGGTTTAAAAACACCAAGGTTATTTTTGCACTCAAAAAAGCATAGCACACTCTTCGTCCACCAAACTTTAACTTTCCCTTTCTGGGTTTTGGGGATGTCACGCATTCGTTTCTTAAAAAACCGACGGAGCACAAAGGAATTTAAACAATTTCTTTGCCTTTTAATAAAAACATAAAAAACCCAAATTTAAGAAAATTGAACAAATCGACTAAAAAGATAAATTACTTCCTAATCCGGGTTATTTTAAAATGACTTCTTCCCTGGCGGTTTTCAAACACACCCCCCCACGCTTTCCCCAACACCCAGTTTTTTAAAAAACGTTTTCACTTTTCTTATGAAATGTTGATGGTGACCCTTGGTTGACTGGCCCCGGGCTTCAGGCTGGGTCTTGTGGTTTGGGGTTCGGGGGGTCTTCGGTGGAAACTTTTTCCCCTTTCTAACGTCTTTTCTTCAACCCACCCTGGGTTCAAATTTTTCGTTTGTTTTTCTTCCCCAACTTGGGCTTAAAAACTTTTTTTCCCTTCTTTTCCCAGCTTGTTTTTAAAATTCTAAGACCTTTCGGTTTTCATCTCCAGACCACTTTTCCCTCTGGGACACTTTTTTGCCCTGCCCCTTCCTTACCTTCTTCTCTTCCTTGCCTTTTCTCTCTTTTTTTTGGTGTTGTTCTAAATCTCTCCCATGGGTTTTTTCCCCCTCACGTTGTTCTCCCCCTTTTTTATATAGGGGGAAAAAAGGTTCCCCTTGGGGCCCCATGCACTTTGCCCAAACGTGCTTTAAAACCCCTAGTTTACAAGAAACCCGGGAATTCTCCATTCGCTACTTCCCCCAAAAACATCAGCTTTTTTACAAACACCCCAAAAATTGATTAGAAAAAACAAAAATTACCCCCAGATGGAAATCGAAAATTTCCCCGCCGACTTTGGTGGTTTTTAAAACAAAAGGAATTATTTATGGAGGGCTTTTTAAACCCCAAACCCCTTTAAACCCAAGCCTGACAAAAAGAACCAAAAAAAAGTGCCCCAAGGGCCCAAAAAATCCGAAAAAATTTCCAAGAAAACCTGCTCTTAATGATGTTTTCAAAAAAAAACCTCATTTTGAACGGTTTTTAGGCCCCTTTGGGAGCGCAGGGGTTGGTTTTGTGGTTAACCCCTTCCCCCCTTTTCGAAAAACTGGGAAGGGTCCGGGAAATCTTCCTGGTTTGTTGTTTGTCATTGCCACTTGGCTTTCTTTCCCCAAGAGGGCCCATGTGCGATGGGAAAGGTCCCCTTTGGTGAAAAATTTTTGGTCAAATTACCTATTTGGGTATAAATAGTACAACTCCTTTTCCCCAAGGGTTTTCTACTCCCCTTTTGTGAGGGGTTTTTAAACGCCCCTTGAAAAAATTCCCCCACTCGAAGAAAAATGCCCTGCATTGGCAAAAAATTAACTTTCAAGGGAGAAAAACCCCTTTTTTTTCCCCTTTTAAAAACCAGTGTAATTGGGCCTTCTCAAAACCCAAAATTAAACCCCGGGGAAAACCGCAGCAAGATTTTTGTTTGCAACAAAAAAATTAAAAAAAAAAAATCAATTAAAACCACTATCCAAGAAAAATTTCAACAAAAATTCTGGAATCTCCCCCAAATTGTTATGTGTGGCCAAAAAACCCATTTTTGTTTCAGGGGAAATTTTCCCCCTTTTTTCTTTATACCGTGGCCCGCGGGCCGCCCGCCCCCCAACGCTACGCGACTTTGCAAAAGGGACCCGCCCCTACATATTTACATTTCCCCGGGGCTTTTTCCCCCCCGACCATTTTATTTTGGCCTAGGCCCCGTCACTCTTTCTTCACTTCTAACCCTCGTTGTCGAAACCCGGCTGTGTTGCAATGGGGCACAAAAACGCCCCTTAAACCATCCAAAAGATACCGGGGCCATTTGTACCTTTGCGTAAATTGCCTTTTGTGAGGATTTCTTCCCGAGGTGGCCGGGGCTGCGTCCTTTTTTTTTCTAACACACCCCCTTTTGCGCTTCGTGGCACAATATCTGTTTTTTTTCTTCCCCCGGCCCTAAAGGTGAGAGAAAGTTGGGTTTAAATACCCCATCCTTTATCTAAAACCGATTTTTCCCCTCTTTTAACTTTTTTTTTCCCATTTTTTGGGGCAAACCAATCATTTTTTGGGAGCGGAAATTTCCCCTTTTTGTTTGCCCCTTAAGTGAGGGCGGTTTGGTCTCAGGGACACGCCCCAATGTTTTCTGGGTTTTTGGGCCCGCCTGGGGCCCGTTTTTCCTCACGTGTTTCCTTTTTCCTGATTCAACCAAAAATTCCCGGTCGGGGGTTCCCCCGAAACCCACGGGGCTCCTGGAATTTTTTCCAAAATTTCCCAAGTTTTGGGGGGGATTGGTTAAAAACCCTGTACTTTTTTCCCATAAAAAAGGGGTAAATTAAAAACTTGGGCGTTTTAAATTTTGCTACTGTTCCATTTTTTGTCTTCACCTCTGTTTTTTTTAACTGGGAGTTGTTCCCCCCTTTAAACCCGGGGGTTCCTTCACCATTTTACCTGTGCCCCAGAGTTTTAATAAACTTTTAACCAAAAATTTTTCCCCAAATTCCCTTTGTGAAACTTCCATGTTTCCCCTTTGTTTCGGTAAACAACACGAAAAATCCAGACAAATAACACTGTAAATTTGTTCATCTTTTTCTATATGCCTTCTTTGGCCCTGACCCTCATTGCTGCTTTTGAGGTTTTAAACCCGGCAGTCCCCTCCCAAGTGTCCTTTTCTTATCACACAGAAAACAGGTACGCTCATTTAGCCAGTGGCTTTTGGTTTTTAAAACCCCCTTGTTTGCTAAAGGGGCCCGCTGTGGGCCTAGGGGTTTTTTGTCTGCCAAATTTTTGGTGAGTCATGGGGGCCGCTTTTCCTCGGGAATATGTTTCCCGGGCTTTCTCTTTTTCGGGAAAATTTCACCCCCCCGCTTCCGGAATGTTCGCTGCCTAAAGTACTCAGTTTTGGGGTTTCCCATTTTTTCCCTTTAATGGGGGTTGGAAAGGGGCCCGGGTCCAAAACCATCAAGTATTGTTCCTTCTTCCCGTGTCTTGGGGCCTTAAAAATTTCCTTTTCTACTCCATTTAAGTTCAAACCCATTTGTTGATTTAGTGGCCCTTTCTAACCCCCCCAACTGTGTGTATGTCTCACCCTTGTTCGTTTTTCGCTCGCAAAAATTTTCCCTAAAAATTCTTCGTAAAAAAATCATAGGGCCTTTAGTACTGCTGCGCTTGTTTACCTTGTAAAAATTCTCTCTGATCCCCTTTTGGGGTTAGGGTGGAAAAACTGTGAAAAACGCACAAACCTGTAAAAAGGGCAGACGGGTTTTATTGCCCAGTCATTTTCGGGCCAGCCCTCGGTCGGAAAACGATTAAAACCCGGGAATGATATGGGCATCGATCAAATTCATTTTTCTTCCTAAACGGGGGAGTTTGGGGTTGGGTTTGGCAACTTAGTCTGCGGGCCTATGATCAGAACTGGTGTCGATTTCATTAGGGGATTTTAGACTTTATTCTTTCCAACTCAATTTTTTTCCCCGTATCTTGATTTGTTGGCTTTCCCCTCGCTGCCTCTCTGAATTTCTTGCTTGGCAGCTGAAATCTCTGCATCTGCTCTTGTCTGGCAGCTGCACTTTGAATTGCTTTGTCCTTCTGCATCTGCTCTTGCTTGGCAAGTGTACACTTGGGGTCTGCTTTAGCCTTTGATGCAGCAGTTTTTTCCCTCTAGATTTTTTTTGAAAACCAAAAAGCTGCTCCCTTTAAATTTTCCCTTTCTCAGCCCTTTATCTCTTCGGTCTTCTGCGGAGTTTCAATGTTTTTTCCCCTGCTAATTCCCTTGTATACCCTTGTTTTTCCAAAAATCATCAGTTTCTCAAGGGGAAATTTAAAAACTTTTTAAACCATTTTTTCGTTTTAGCACCACTAAAACAGTTCCCCCCCCCCCCCCCCCCCCCCCCCTTTAAATAAACCCGGAAAAAAGTCAGTCCAGTGTATCTATAAACGTTTGAGTCCCCAAAACCAGTGGTAGTTTTTCCTAAACAAAAAGGGAAGCCTTAATTTTAAAAACCACGGCTTCTGTGAGATTTTAAAGATAAAAACCCTCGTTCTTCGTTTTCTGAACGACCTTTGTTTTAAATACCCCCACCCAACACAAAAAGGTCAATACTCAAAACTCAAAAAAAAAAAAAATTTAATTAAAAAGAGCAAAAAAAATTTCCCTTTTGGTGGCGCTTCGCCCTTTCTTATTTCCCAAATTTTTTTTACCCCCTGAAACTTTTTTGGGCCATGCAACCCTTGGCGGGCTCGCCCCCTTTGCCCGGGGGACGGGGGAAATTCGTGGGGGTTTATTGTTTAAGTGCACTAAGTTGATGTTTAAATTAGTCAGGTTAAACCCCCAAAAGGTTATCTTTGCACTCATACAGCATAGCAATCATGCGTCCACCAAACATTCACCCCCTCTTGGGAATGGGATGTCCGCTTTTGTTTCTCCCCAAAAACCCCGCCTGAGCAAAAGGGAATTACAATTTTATGTATTATAATCAAACTGAAAACCCAATTAGCAAAGGGAAAAAATCAGCAATGAAAGACCCAATTTTTTCCCCTTAACCCAGGGTTATAAAAAAAATTGACTTTTTTCCCGGAAAGGTTTTTCACAAAACAACCCGCTTCACACCACCCAAAGTTTTGAATAATTTCTTTCTTGTTTTTCAAAATTTGCTTGATGGTAAATGCCCTTGGTTGACGGGCCCCAAGGCTTCGGGAAATGGGTCTTGTGGGTCTTTTGGGTTTCTCAAAGTCGAAACTCTTTTTCTTGTTTTTCACCCACCTTGGGTTCAAATTCATTTTTGCCTTTTCTTCACCCACCTCGGGGTTTCCCAACTTGGGTTTCCTTCTTTCCCGTTGTCTTTAACTCTAAGACCTTGCTGTCTTTTATCTCCAGAAAACGTTTCTCTCAAACCTTTCTCTGTCCGGCTCATCCTCTCCCTTTTCTCTCTCCTCGGGCCTTCTCTTCTTTTCCCCGGTGTTGTTCTCCCTTCCCCGGTGTTTTTTCCCCCTCAGTTTTTTCCCCCTCATTTTTATTTAGGGAGGGAAACAAAGGTTTTCCCGGGGGGCCCTTTGCCCTTTGTCCAGCTGTTTAAAACCCCTAGTTTACAAGTCCCTGAATTCCCCCATTCGTTTAAAATTCCCCCAACCCCTCAGCATTTACACACCCCCCTCCTAATTGATTGGGAAACAAACATTTAAAGCCCAAAAATGGCAATGGGAAAATTCCCGCCGCTTCGGGGGGTTTTTTAACACATTTTAATTATTTTAAGGAGGGGTATTTAAACCCCCACCGATTCAGCCAGCCTGCAATAAAACCCAAAACCCCAGGGGACCCACGGAAACCCCTTTCCAAACCCGAACCCAAAAGACCCCTGTCTTAAATGACTGTTTAAAAAGAACCTCAGCGGGACCGAGAAATTTAAAGCGCTCATTTGGGGCGCCGGGGTCGTAGGGGTTTTTTTCCCTTCCCCCTTTCCCCCGGGGCGGGTCCGAAATTTTATCCAAAGGTTTGTGTTTTGTCTTTCTGCCCCACTTTCGGTTTCTTTCACGAAAAAGTTTCGGCCTTTGTGTGATGGATTTTGGGTTTCCCGGGGTTAATTGGTCTATTCCCTATTTTTTTTACTCGTACAACGCCCCTTTTCCCCAAGGTCAATTGCCTTTTGTGTGAGGTTTTCAGGGCCTTGCACGACAGACAGACAGGAAAGACAGAAGAGCCCAGAGAGAAAGGGAGGAAACAGTGAGGGAGGACAGGAAGAGCCAGGAGGAGGAAGAGAGAGAGGAGAGGTGAGAGAGAGGAGAAAAGTGGGGAAATTTTGGGGGGAGGGAGGGTGTGGCTAGGGGGTTTGGTTTATAGATTTAAATTTTTAAAAAACAAATCATAATTTATTTTTCAGTCTTTTATGTTTACACGGATTTTTCCTCGTTTAAATGACATTCCCCATTTGTTGTGTGTGCGTGATTTTGGTGAGTGCGGCGTGGTGCACGGCTAGCGAGGGTGTGTATGTAATTGTGTGATGATGGTTTGATTATGATGATGACGACGACGCCGATGCGAAAACGAAAACGAAAAATGACGACGACGACAAACGACGGCAAAAGACGCGACCCCGGACGCGACACGATTAAAGTGTATGATAATGGGACGATGTTGATGAGGATGTGATGAGGGATGTGAGTTTATGTTTGATTTTGTTTATGATGATGATGATGTTGTGATGTTGGGGATGATGAGGATGATGAGGGAAAAAGGGATGTACAGAGGGGATTTTTATGATGACAACTTAAATTGATTTTACCCTTAGGGGTTTTTGTTATAAAATTTTATTAGGGCTTTCTCTCGTTCCCCGTTGCTTACTCTTAGTCTCTCCCCCCCCAACCCCCTCTTCCCCACCCGAACTCCCCCCCCACTCCTCACGCCTCCCCGCCCCCCCCCCCCCCCAGGGGCTGCATCAACGCGAGAGTTTGTTATTAATTCGTTTTGTTAAATTTTCTTCTGTCATGTCCACAGGGGAAAAGGAGGGGGTTTGGTTCTTGTTTTTGGACAAAATCCTAAAAAGGGTCACCCTCGTCCCTTAGTCTGGGGAAAAACCTTTGGGGAAAAATTTTTTAATGTTCGGGCCCTCTTTCCCTTATTTTTTTCGGGCCATTCACAGAAAAGAATTGTTTGAAAGGGGGTGCGGGAAAAAAACCCCCCCTCTTCTCAAATTTTACAAGCAAAGGGTTTTTGAAAGTGCTGAAAAAAATTTGGGTTTAAGGGGGAGTGGGGGTTTTCCTGCTTCTACCCAAAGAAAGGGGAAATTTTTGACAAAAGCCAAGAACATAACCTTTTTTTTTTTTTTTTTTTTTTTTTTTTTTCCCCTCCAGAAACGCGAAATGAAATGGGCGACACACAGACACATACCCCACCGCGCGCGCGCGCGCAACACACCACACACACACACACACACACACACACACACACACACACACACACACACCCCCAAACACACACACACACACAACCACACACGCAGCACGCACGCACGCAGACGCACCACGCACGCACCAACGCCGCCGCACACACACGCACGAGACGCACGCACCACCACGCATGCACAAAATTTACCACGCACGCCGCACAAGACAACGCACCACACAGACTCACGCACGCACGCAGGAACGCCAAACGCACAAAACGCACGCACGAACAAACGCACGCACGCACCACGCAGCACGACGCACGCACGCCGCAGCACGCCGCACGCCACACACACAAACACACACACACAACCACACACACACACGCACGCACGCACGCAGCAGCACGCACGCCGCACACCACACACCACCCCAACACCCACACACACACCACACCATGTTTTAGAAAAGAATGGGGTAAGGGGTTTTCCCTTGATGGAAAGCTTGTAGCTGGGTTTAGAGGAGTTTAGTACGGGTTTCGAATCGTTTTCATTCTAAATACATAGTATAAAGGCAAACAAAAAGTCAATAGAAATGAAAACAAAGAAAGAAGAACTGCAAATATTACATAAGTCCAAATACAAATAAAAAGAAGAGGAGTCGTTAAATGGGTTCAAAGTTCTTACATTACAAAAACAACACTCGTTTTGTTTGTAAGGGTAATGTGATTTTGAGACAATTACGATGACTAGACGACGCGCGACGACGCGACGACGACGCGACGACGCGATGATGATGTGATGATGATGAGATGATGATGATGCATCATCTTCATCATCCATATCTCATCTCATGACGACGACGACGACGACGACGACGACGACGACGGGGATGAGATGGTGGACGCGACGATGCGCGTGGGGACGTCAGGAAAGGGTGAGAGGAAAGTAATGATGGTGTATTACGATGGTGAGTTCTATTTTTTTTTCTCTCTCCTTCTCTCTCTCCTTCTCTCTCTCTCTCTCTCTCCCCTCTCTCTCTTCTCTCTCTCTCTCTCTTCTCTTTTCCTTTCCCCATTTTTTGTTCTTCTCCTGTTCTGTCGATGTACATCTCCCAAAATTTCATGGGGGCTCTTTAGCTGTTTGCAGAAATTTCACCCCAAGGCCCTACCCATTCTCCAATGATTTTCACCCACAGCCTTTTTGACACTTTGTGTACGCCTTCTTCGTCGGTAAAAATTAATCACATGCGCCTTGGCTTAAAGGCTGTTTCAGGCCAAAATGGGAGGTAGCCTTTTTGAAACCAAAAGGGTCTAAATTTTTAAGTCTTTTAGTTATCGGGGGGTTTGTTTGAAACCCAAAACTTATCAAAATATGTTTTTTGCGGGGGTTTTTTTCCTGGGGTTGAAAGGAAAGTTTGGTTTTTGGCTTTTCCCAATTTTCTATCGGGGTTTTGCCCCTTTTTTTTCCGGTTCGGGAAAAAAAAAAAATTTTTTTCCCTTCCCCCAAAAACCCTTTGACGGGGTTTTTTGTGGGGTTAGGGGTGTTTGGGGGTGGGTAAAAGGGGTTTTGTTTGGTTTCATTTAAAAAAAAAAAAAAACGCTTAAAAAAATTTAAAAAAAAAAACCCAGCCCACAAAAAAAATTTTTAAACGGGCAATTTTTTAATTTTTTTAATTTCCCTTTTTTCTTTGGGTTTTAAGGGGGTTCCTCTTAAAAAACCACAAAATTTTAAATTTGCCTTTTTTCCCCGCTTTTTAAATTCGGGTTTTTCTGGGGCTGGGGGGGATTCCCAAAAACTTTAGGGGAAACAAGGGAAATGAGAGGTTTTCTCCCCCCAAAAAAGTTAGTGAAAAAAAAAAAACCACCCCCGGGGGAAACCCCCCAAGTTTAGCCCAAAACCTCCTCTTTCTTCCCCCCTCCACAGCTGCGCCTTTCAAACTTTCAAAAGAAACTCAAATTTTTTTTCTTGAAATGGTTTTTTTTTGAAAATAAAGTTTTCCAAAAATGTAATTTTTTGGGCGGGGGAAAAAATTAGAGTTAAAAAAGCAAAGAAAAGAGAAAGGGAAGCGTTTTTAGGATTCATCCCCCCCCAAATTTTTTTTCCTTCTATGGGAAAAACTGTCTGAGGTTCAGATTGTTGGGGCACTGCAGAATAAAAGCGGAGCCCATCCCCCTTTTTTTCCCGCCTTTGTCTTTCACCTTCCCGGGCTAAATAGGTCCCAGTAAAATGCTAGGTAACGAGAGGGTTTCATCCCCCCCACCCGTCCCCACCCCAGCCCCGCTAAAAAAAAATCCTACCCCATTGTGGTTTAAACTCACGCCCTTTAAGTCCTTAGCCAAACCTCTTCTTTTTGATAAGGTCCTTTTACCAACAGCTGCGACATTAACTTTGCAAATTTTTTTGCAAAAAAAAAAAGTAAAATACGGTTTTTTGAAGCTTTTTTTTTTTCCAAAAAAATAAATTTTTAAACAACAAGGATTGAAGGGTTTTGTGCCGGCAGAAACAAAGTTAGATTAAAAACCCAGACAAAAGCAAAACCAGACACGGGGAACGCCAAAAAAATAAAGATCCCCTCAACCCCTCCCTCCTCCCCCCTCCCCACCCCCTCCCTTTTCCCCCCGCGCTCTCATCTTTCAAAAAGAGGGCCTCATGTATTTTCGTATCGGGGGGGTTTGCGCCTAAACGATCGAGTGCCGGGGTTTTGTTAATTTTTGAACGAAAGTATAGTTACGTCAAAAGGAAACTTGTGTTAAGAGGAAGCTGTTTTTTTTGTTGAAACGTGGGTTACGTGATCTTATCGTGTAAATCTGTCTGGTCTGGTTCATCGCTGTCCCCCCCTTTAAACGATTTTTTTTCCGTCTGCTGTCTGTCTGTCTCTCTCTTCTCTCGCTCTCTCTCTCTTCCCCTCTCTCTCTCTCTCTCCCTCTCATTCTCTCTCTTCTCTCTGTCCCTGTCTCTTTTCTCTTTCCCCTGGGCCCTGTCTTCTTCTTCTCT
>JAFLJL010013498.1:30000-52500 GCA_018398815.1 Conus ventricosus | reverse complement strand
TTTTGGTGAATTTCCCCCAATGACCCAGAGAAAATCTAAAGAATTCCAAACATACTTTTTTGCCTTTAAGGCCCTCTCTTCTAGAGAATAATGAGAACGTTTAAAACCGGATGAAAAAATTATACCTAAATACTTATATGGTTGGCAAACTTCTATTTTGTACCTCTCAAAGATACCATTTTCTCTAGAAGAAGCTATGTGGCCCTCCATTTCTATAAAAATAACTATTTCTATTTTCATGGTTAACAGTAAGTTGTAATCTGGGGCAGTATTATCTAAAATTTCCAGCTGACGTTGAAGACCTATAATCGTGCTGGGAAATAAGAATAACGTCATCAGCGAATAACATAATTAGAATTGGGAATGATATCAGGGGGTCAGGGTTATCCCGTGTTTTCCAAGACTGAGGATATCATGGCTAATTCGTTAATGAAGAGAGCAAATAAAATTGGGCTGCATTTATCTCCTTGTTTACAGTCCGTTGGGGCACATGAACCATTTCTGTCACTTCCTTATTAACTCGCAACCCTAGCTTTAACAACTTCGTTCATACTTCTTATAGAATTGAACATTTTCCTTGAATTTTATATTTACGTAGTATTAACAAAGATGTTTCTATTTCACAAGGTCAAAAGCCTTCTTAAATTCATTGAATGCTGAATAGTTTCTGTTTTAGAAGAAAGCTGTTTTGTATCAATGCTAGTAATGTGAATATATGATCAACTGTACTTAATTTTTTTTAAAGCCTCCGCTTTGGAATTCACTAGTAAATTTTTATTTCTACCCATTTAGTCAGGTCGTTTATTCCAAATAAAGGCATATTAGTTTGCTGTTAATGTTCGAAAAAGAAATACCTCGATTTTTTAAAATTGTTTGGGGAATTGGGATCACCTTTTTTAGGAGGGGGGTGGTTTAAAGATTCAGACCAGCTTAGTGGAACTGCTCTAAATTTAAAAAGTTTATTGAAAAACTTGTCAGAAAGAAAACAATAAAGGACAAGAAAGGCTTATAAATTCCCCAATTTAAAGCCATCTGGGCCAGCTGCTTTCCATTTCTCAGCTTTAATAGCTTCATTAACTTCTACGTTCCGTTATTTTCAGCATTCTAAAGAAGACCATCTATATCTTCTTTGTTAGATAATGTGTCTACAAAAGTAGGCGCTTGAATCATTGTTTTCTGTAGACTCGTTTTCCACACAGTCACCATTTAAAAACCCACTGAAAAAAATTGGTTTATACCAGTCCTCAGAGGAAGCAGAGCAAATCGAGGTTTGTTGTTAACATTTTTTGGATGGTTACCCCAGAACAATTTAGGATTCTTTGTGCATTGTTTTCAAGTGATTTCTATTGTTCTGTTTATTATGTTCTATTGCTTTTCTTTAAGAAGTTTTTTTATATTCCCTTAATTCATCAGTGTATTTAGTTCTGCGTTTTTCAGCCTTTCTTTGGGTTTGTGCATCTTTGATGGTTTCTCAAAGACTGTCCTTACATGCAACTGTTTTCTCTGCATTCTTTATCAAACCACGGCTCTTTTTGAGGGATTCATTATAAATCTTCTTCTTCTGCATTCACCAGCTAATGCAAAGCCCTCACAGAACCTTGGTAAGGCTCTCTCAATGCAACATCAATAAGGGTCTATTGCTTTGCTAAAAAATACTTTGTATTTCTTTTGATTTTTTGTTTTTCACAGTATTCATTTAATTTCTCTTGATCCCACACATACTTTTCAATAACTGATTTCTTTTATAGTTTCTTGCATATCCTGTTTAACAATTGGGACTCATTAAGGTCAGTTCTATTGGCACATGTGTTTTGATTCTCTTCTAGATAAAACTTGCGCTTAAAGCTTGTTTAATACTAGATTTAGACAACAAAAAATAATCAATTACGCTTGAGCATTGTATGGATTATATATGTGATGCACCCTGTGATCCCTGGACCCAAACCATTTATACAATTATAAGGAGAACTGCTCTCAGAGTTTAATTAAGTATCGACCAAAATTATTGATAACTCTGGTCTTTTGAATTTCTTGCATATTGTAATTCTACATTCAGTATCTTTCATCTTCGAGAGGTAACATCAGGAATTAGAAAGCGTATGGCGTAGCATTACAGTTCTTGCATTTAAATCACCCATAATATAAGTAAGTACGTATGTTCATACATTCAAGAATGCAATGCTTCTAATCAATAAAAACCCCATTGTAAATCTCAGTTTTCTTCATTGTATACGCTCTTGCGTGGTGGACTGTACCCTGCCTATAATAAAAACAATCAGTTTCTAATCCCGTTCACTTTTTTGAAACTTTAAGACTATACACTTGGTCGATTTTCTACTGAAATATATTGTACATATTTTGCATTATAGCTTTTTTACAACATTGTCTGTAAACACCACTGACAGGCGAGCTGTTAACCTAATCAGTACTTTTATACCAGGGTGATAGCCACACATCAAAAGAGGGGAAAGATAGCTGGAAAAATGTATCGAAAATGTTTTCAGTAAAGAAATTAATGTCATTTAATTTGCAGAAATGTTTACATCCGGTTGGTTACATTGTTTTCAGCCTTCAATAATTATATGTCAGAAATGTTATAGTAACGTGTGGACGTATTTTGTTGCAATGCTGTGTGGTGTTGTGAATCACGTACAGGGTCCAAAATTCGGGCAGGGCCGAGTCCTAGTATTGTGGAGTTGTTGACCCGTGTCAGTTTTGGAAGAGCCCACTTCACCGAGGGAAACATTCAGGTGACCCGGGGTCTGTCTGGGATTATTGCCTGTCCGTGTTCGCATACCACTGGCTGAGGAGATTTCAGCACTTGGAGCAGTTCTGTTGGTCAGGTTTATGGTTCTGTTGGAAGTCGATTCGCCACTTCCCGTCATGCTGTCGACGTTTGGAGACTGCTTCCACTTCATCTATAGTGGTCCAGGGATCAGTCAGGTGCTTGGGTTAGAGTCTGGCTGTTTTGGATCTGGGAGTCATCAGGGGTCGACAGGGGTGGGGTGAAATGGCTATACGCCACTGGATCCTCCCGCCCTTCCATTCCATGGTAAACTGGGGGGTGAGTACGCAGGATCCTCCAGCGTGATGTGGGCTTGGGTCTTCATTTGACAAGTCACTTATTCAGAGAGAGTGAGAGTGAGGATAGAGAGAGAGAGAGAGACGAGAGCGAGAGAGCAGAGGGAGAGCGTGAGGGGAGGTCGAGAGAGAGGAGAGATAGAGAGAGTGGGAGAGAGAAAGAGAGAGGAGAGAGAGAGAGAGAAGAGTGAGACAGAAGAGAGGAGGAGACAGAGACATACAGACAGACGACTGACAGACCAGGACAGACCAGACAGGCAGACAGACAGAGACAGAGACAGATGGAGAGCTGGTGAGATAGATGAATAAATAGATACATATATACATACATGCATATATACGTGGTTAGGTACATACATACATACATTCTTACCATACATGCAAACATGCCACACATACGTACTAACATACATGCCAACATGCACAAGACGTACATACATACATGCACACATTACGACACATGCATACATACATACTACATGCATGCATGCATACTATATACACACATACAATGCATGCATCTATACACACATACGTACATGCTGCATGCATAATACATAACAGTCATACATTATACATACATACATACGGTACAGACATACATACATACATACATACATTACATACATTACATACATACCTAATACGTAGGCCTCATTTCATACATAAATGGCATACATACATACATACATACATACATACATACATACATACATACATGCATTAATACATACATTACATACATGGTTCAGATCGCTACAAAAATGCAATAATATAACTGAGCTCGCGTTCCATTTTTCCCGAGAGTCGTTACTACATCTCGGTTGAGGCTTTTTGCACAACTTTTCTGAACAGACGGACAGACAAACAAACAGACAGACCACAGGTGGACATAGACCCCCCCTCCCCCCCCCCCCCCCCCCCCCCCCCCAATACCCTGGGGAGGTAATGAATCTATTTTTTTTTTTTGTTATTGGCCCTTTTTTTTTTGTTGGTTATTTTATGGTGCGCTTTGGGACTTTTGACGTTTTTTTGCTTTTTTTTGGTTTTTTGGTGTGTTTTTGGTAGCCGCCTTGTTTTGCTTTTTTTTTTTGCGCTGTTGGGTTTGTTTATGTGTTTGGTTTGCATTGGTTTTTATTTTTTTTTTTTTGTTTTTTTTTGTGCGTGTTTTGGTTTTGTTTTTTATTTTATTTGCTTTGAAAATTTTGTTTATGTTTTTTTTGTGGTTTTTATTTTGTGTTCTTTTGTTTTTGGATTGCCGGATTTATTTTATATGTAGCGCCTTTGTTTTTTTTTGTTTTTTTTGCTTATGCCCCGCCCCGCCCCCACCCCCCACCCCCCATGTTGTCCTTGAGCTTTATTTTGCGTTTTTTTGTGTTGTTTTTTGTTTTTTTTTGCTTTTTTTTTTTTCTTTTGCCATGTTTTGGTATTGTATTTTTGCTTTTTTGCTTTTTTTGTTTTTTTTTGCTTTGTTTGGTTTTTTTTTTTTTTTTGTGCCCGGTTTGGTTGTGGCCGTGTTTTGTTTTGCAGCCGCGTGGCCTTTCTGGTTTGTTTGTGTGGTTTGCTTGTGTTTATTTTTTTGTTGCTTGTTTGCAACACAGTTCACAAAAAGAGAAGGAGGGAAAGACAGAAAAGACAACAACACGTAGCAGCGCTTAAAAACCCTTAAAAGCCATTAGGCAATTAGACGCTGCCGCGTATGGATAAGCGGATAAGTTTGTTTTGATTCGTCATTGGTTTCTTTTTTTTTTTTCAAAGTGCCGCATCGAATTACAATTATCTGGTCCGGGGCACAGATAGAATGATTCGACAAGCTTTCATGCCTTCCTCTTTCTCTCTTCTCTCTCTCTTCTCTCTCTCTTTGATATTTCGTCGTTGCCATGGCTCTCTCTCTCTTCTCTCTCCCCCCGCTCCTCTCTCTCTCTTCTCTCTCTCTCTCTCTCTCTCTCTCTCTCTCTCTCTCTAACAATTCGTCAATTGCCATGCTCTCGCTATCTCTCTCTCTCTCTCTCTCTCTCTCCTCTCTCTTCTCTCTCTCTCTCCAGGTCATTTAGCTTTCCTGATTCATGCATTATGCGTCCGGTTGGTGCTTCATTCCCTTTTAACAACCCATTGATGTAAATGAAGCCTTTCCTAATATTAATGCCCCCAATATGCCTTTAATTCTCCAGACACGTGAAGAGGATGAGATGGGAGACAAAGGTTAAATAAGGGCTCAATATAACACTGTAAAGAGAGGAAGGGGACAGCGTACGCCATGCAAAATATATCACATTTAAGACATTGTTAAACACTTCACAATTGCGAACCCCTCTTGAGAAGTTGTTAGAGAGATCTTTTACACTTTTTTGTATGTTTTGTTTGTATTCTATTTTTTTTTATATCTCTTACACTCGGTGGAATCACGGCTAAGTACATTCACCGGCACTCTTCAGCCTGCTCATCGCTTGTATCTTAGGCATGGGTCCAAGATCTTCTGAGGTGATGTACATCCACTGGTTTCAGCGTGGGGTGAAGGAGGCTATCCATATTGCGCCAACAACCCCCACCCAACCAGGACCAGGGACAGAGACACCTTGCCATCGGTGTACAACACCTCATTGTTCTGTCACATTAACAGGTTTCGACCCCGTGGTCGTGTGCACTGAAACGCAGTTATCAGAAGCCACACCACCGCTGATGAAGACGTTTGCGGGTTCAAATTTCCCCCGGGCCTTTTCGGTACAGGGGGATTTTTCCCTCGGAGTTAAAACATTGATTCTGCTCATTTCCCACACAGTCCTTCGAATGGGGACTTTTAAACCAAGGTTTTTGTGTGTTTTGCCGTTTCATCTTGCACACAGTAAAACCCCATCACCAATTTTGGAAGGAAAAAGGCTTTTTGGGCCCGGGGTTGGTTTGGGGTGAAATTTAAACACTTTAGCTGCACCTGGTGAAAAAATGGAAAAAATGAAGGAAGAAAGGGAAAGGGGAGTGGGATTTTTGAGGGGTTTGGAACGGGAACAAAATGAATAAAGCGCCAGCGGGCACCCTTTCATTTGGAAAATCCCCGGGTTTGGCAGCCAATTGTGAAAACGAGTGTGGTTAAAAAGCGCTTTGGTGTGGTTTAGCCGGAATTAGGCCCCTATATAAGTTTTATTTTTTTTTTTTTATTTTTTCCGGGGTTCTTTTTAGGTTCAAGGCCCAACTGCCCCAATGTGTCTGTGGGGAAAAGGGGGTTTAGGGGGGCATAAACTTTGTTTTGTTTTTTTTGTATTATGTGTTTTTTTTCTTTTTAATTTTTAATAAAAGTGTGTCGGTTTGTTTTTCCCCTTCAGAAAATTATCCCTTTTTGTTTTTTTCAAAAAACTGGGGTCGTCTGTGAAAGGGGCGTTCTGTGCCGTTTCTGTTTTTTTTTTTTAAATTGGTCTTTTGTTGTTTCATTCTTTTAAATGGTTGGTCTTTTTTTTTTGTTTTTTAAAAATTGTTTCCCAAATTTTTTGTTATTAAATTTTTGTCTACCCCTGGTTTTTTTCATCACATTGTGTCTGTCTGGTTTTTTTTTTGAATCGTGTCTGTCCTTTAGGGTTTTAAATTTGAAAAATTTGTTCTGCCTTGTTTTTTTCATTAAAGGTTTCCGTTTTTTTTCGGTCTTTAAATTTGTCTAAATTTTTTGTTTTGTTCATTAAACTGTGTCTCCCTCTTTTTGGTCATTGAATTGCCTCATTTTTGTTTTGTTCTTTTTAACGGTGTCCCCTGTTTTGGTATTGAAGGGGTTTCTGTTTGGTTTGTTCGCCCAAATTCCAATTGTTTTTTTTTCTTTTTTGGGAAAAGGGCGTGCGTCTTTTTTCCCTTTATGAATCCCGTCTACTTGTTTCCTTCATTAAATTGCGGTGTTTTTTTCCCTTCACTGAATGCGTTTTTCCGGGTTTCCTTCTTTGGGAATTTTGGGGCTGTCTTTTTCCCTTAATGAACTGCGAAAACATTTTTTCCCTTTTTTTGAAATTGCGGCTGTCTTGTTCCTTCCTGACTGCGTCTTTTTTGTTTCCTTCATTAAATTTGCGGCGTCTTGTTTCCCTTCTTTAAATTGGGCGGTTTTGGTTTCCTTCATTAAATTGCGTCGGGTTTGGGTTCCTTTTGAATTGCGGTTTTCTTGTTTCCTTCTTTAAATTTGGGGCCTGTCTTGTTTCTTTTTTAAATTTGGTTATCTTTTTTCCCTCATTTAATTTGCGGCTATTTTTTTTCCTTAAATTGTTTTGTGTTTTTTGGGTTTCCTTATTAAATTGCGGCGGTCGGGGTTCCCTTCATAAACTCGTCACCTTTTTTCCCTTCATTGAATTGGGTGTTTTTGGTTTCCTTCATTGAATTGGGGGGTTTGTTTCTTTCATTAAAATTTGGGGTTGTTTTTTTTCCCTTCATTAAAATTTGCGGTGTCTTTTTTCCCTTTTTTTGGGAATTGCGTCTATTTTTTTTAAAGAAAATGTTTTAAATTATTTTTTTGGGTTTTTTTTAAATTGTTTTTTAGTATAAAAATTTGGGTGATTTATTTTTTTGCAGGGTAAATGTGCACCCAAACGGGTTTAAAAAAAGTTTGATAGGGCTGTTGCAGACATGTGTTACCCCGTCCCAAAAGGTTTTTTAGGGGGGAGATGTTGATTCTCGTGCGTTTTTTTAAAAACGGGTGAGCTTAAATTCTGTTTTTGGAGTCGAGTGGGGTTTTTTTGCTGTCTGTGTGAAAGGAGAGAGAGAGGCGTGAGGGGCTAGAAAGGGTTTGGGAAGGAGGCCCGGGGTAATTTAAAGGGATTGTGTTTTTTTTAAAGGTTATAAAATTTATTTTCTTTTACCCTTGTTTTTGTTTAGGGTTTTAAAGAATAGTTTTTAAGGAATATTTTTTGTTTAGTTTATTAAATTATTCTTAAAAATTGTTTTATAGATTGAGGGGGGTTCGGGGCCCGTGTGGGGAGAAAAGCTGTTGTTTATATAATATTAAAAGGTGTCTTGTTTTTTTGAAATGAAATGGGAAAAAATTATTATTTTTTTCTTTTTATTCGGAATTGCCGGGGTGGAGAGAGAGGGAATGGTGGTTAGTTTTTCAGGTGGGGGAACGAAGGGTTAGTTAAATTTTTTTGAAGTTTTGGGAACTGGGGATGGTAAAGGGTTGGGTTCCCAGACTTTTGTTTTGAGGGGGGCATGCTCGTAGGGATTTAAAAGAAGTGGAGGGGGCCCCCGGGCCGTAGGCGTTTGAGGCTGCGCGGTTTTAAAGCCCACGGGGGGCCCGGGTTGTGAAGCCCATCAGGGGGAAAGGTTTTTTTAAAAAACTTTCGGGGGAAAGGGGCCGGGTACTTTTGTCTAGTCGTGGAGCCGACCAGGTTTGGGGGGTCGTTGACGTGTCCTGGTAAATTACAGGGGGAGAGGTTTGCGGGGAAAGATTGGGGAAAAAAATTTTGGGTGGTTTTTTTAAAGCTGAGAAAAAAACCTGTTGAGCAACCCCCAATTCTTTTTGTTCTACACTTCGGAATTCTGAGAGTGGGAAATTTCTTAGTAATTTTAAAAGGGGGGGGGGTTTATTTTTTAAAAAGGGTCTAAGTGTTTATCCGGGGAAAGAAGGGGTTTTGGAGTAAGTTTGGTGTGATGTGAGATTTTTTATTTTTGCCCGTCTGTGTTTTTCAGTTTTTGCCCCCGGAATTCCGGGTTGGCTTTGTTTTTTTTCCTAAATTTAAAAATTTTTGCACACGTTTTTTCTTTTTAAAAAGCCTTGTATATTTTTTTTTTTGAAATTTTAAATTTCCCGTCCCCTTTTTTACGGGGACTCTACGTGAAAATTTTTTTTATTTTTTCTTTTGTGTGGAAGGTTGTACTTAATTTTCCTTCCTTTTTTACTTTCTATCCTCTTGGCCCTGTTTGATTGTATCTTTTTTTTAATATTTTTATATTTTTTAATTTTATGTGGTTCCCAAACCCTTTGTGTGTAGGGTTTTTTGTACATTTGGTGTGTATTTTTGTTTTGTTTAGTTTGGGGTTTGAAAATTTTTTGTGTGTTTTGAAAAGTGATTTTAGAGTTTTTTTTTCCTTTCTGTAGGTTTTTTTTCTTTCCCAATTGTATTGTTTTTTTTAAATTTTTTTTGTGTGTGTGTGGATTTGGTTTTGGGTTTTTTTTTGGGTGTGTTAAAAAATTTTTTAAAAAAAAGAAAAAATTTTGTTTTCGCCATTGGGGTTTTTGGTGCCCAAAAATTTTTTTAATTTTGTTTTTTAAAGAATTGGGGGATAGTTTTTTTAAAGCTTGGACCCGGGGATAAATTTCCGTTTTTTAAACCTTACAGGAAAGGGGTTGGGTTTTGGGTTTGGTCCCAAATTTAAAGATTTTGTGGATAAATATTTGGGAAAAGAGAAGAGAAAATAAATCAAAAACTTTTCTTACCCGCTAAAAAAAAAAAAGAAAAAAGGGGATTGGCCAGTTTAAAGGGTAGGGAAAAAAAGGATAGAGCGCTAAGTGGATAGAGGGGGGAAAAAGCAGGTTGGTCGGGAAAAACTAAAAAAGGGGATGTTTTTTAAAGGGAAAAGGGGAGGCAGGTCAAAATAGTTTAAAAAGAGAGGGGATGCAGCTAAAAGGGAAAAAAGGAAAGTTTGCTCAATTAGAAAAGAAAAAAGGGGGAAAAAAAGTTCAGAGAGGAAGGAAAGATTGGTATTTTAGGTGTAAAAAAACAAGGTGAAAAAGGTTAATGCGTTTTTTTTTTGAAAGAAAAAAGTTTAACAACAGGGAAAGTGAGGAGGGGGCGGTGTTAAAGAAAGAAATATCAAACTTGTTTTAGGGGAGAGAGTTTAAAGTTTTTCCCAAAGGAAATTTTTTGATGGGTAAATAGAAAATGGTTCTAAAGTTGGTATTAAACGAGTAGTTTTTTCCTAAGATCCCTTTAAATTTTAAAGGGAATTAAGGATGATTTGGACTCAACCAAATTTCTTTTTAAAACCTTTTTGCGGGAAAATTGTGAAAGGGGGATGAAAAGGAGTGGGGTATTTTTGGGGGTGAAATTTAAAAGGAAAGTCCCGTTTTTCTTTGTTTCATGCTTTGGTGAAGTGGTCCGGTAAAAAATTTAAAAACTCAAGAAAATTTGTTTGGGAAAAGTTTCAGTGTAAAAAAGTTGGTTACAGGGGTTAAGTTTAAAAATTTTAAAACCAGGGGAAAGATGAATTTTTTGTTCTTTACCCCACTGTTTCACACTTTTGTTTGATTTTGGGGGGGACTTTCGTTTTAAAAATTTGCTTGAATGTTTTTGTGATTTTGTTTTTTGGGTAAAAAAAAATTTTGTTTTCTTGAGCAAAAAAATTTTGGAAAGTTTTTTTACTTTAAAAGTTTTTGGGAAAAAAGTGTTTTAACTCTTAAAAGGGGAGAAAGCTACCTTTTGGGCCCAATAAAAAATAGGTATGTCACGTGGGAAAAAGTTTAAAATTTGGCTTGTCTACTTCAAATGGACAAAAATGGGAAAAAACGGGGTTTTAACCAGGGGTTTTTCCCCCTTTCCCCAAGTTTCCCTTTTAAAAAAATCCCATTAAACCCTCGTGCTCAAAACCCAGCAGTTTTTGATCGTGGGGGGCCAATATTTCGGTTAAGGGTCGTGGTGGGGCAGGGAAAGGGTTTTCGGGTTTGTCTGGGCAAGGATTTGTGGAGGGTTTTTTTTTTGGGGTGGTAAAGGTCATTACAAAAGGGGGAATGGGAACTTTTCAGAAAAAGGTCACGTTCCAAATCTCCAAAACAGCCAAGAGTTGGCATTTTTTCTTTTGCTTTGCTTTTTTTGGGTGGGGGAAAAGGTGCGGTGTTTTTGGGTTGTTCAGAGTTATTTCCCTTACCCAGGGGGTGATGGAACAGTGAATGGTTTTGGTGTCGTTTTTCGTGTTCGGGTGAAAATGCGGGGTTTTTAGGGGTCATTTTTCTTTCCAGTTCGTTGTGGGAAAAAAGAGAAGTGGTTTCTTTTGGTGGAAATATGAGGGTTTTTTCCTGTGCTTCTGTGGGGGGTGGTTACGTATTTTTTAAAAAGGTTCTCTGTTTTGCTGTGTCATGATGGGGCCCTTTCGAGTTATTTTGGGGGTTTGTTTAGGGGTTACCCCTTTAAAGGTTTATCTTTTTGAAGATAGTCCCCGATTGCAGTGTGTGGAAAAAGGGGCAGAAGACCCAGGAACAAAAGGGGAAAGGCTGGTTAGACATTCCGGGGTGGATTTGTGTTTGTAAACGGAATTGATCATTTAAGGGGGAAAAAGATGTTTCATTGGAAATTTTCCCAAAAAATTGGTTCGTCTGGCGGTTTTTAAACAAAACAGACTTCATGTTTTTGGGTTTCGTTCTTTTTCCCAAAAGGGGGTTTGGGCATTGTACCGTTTTGGGGTTTCCCAAAAGGGGGGTTCAAACAGAAGGTGCTTTTTAACGGGCTCTTGTTGCTTTACTTGCAGGTTAGGGGTTGTGGAAAACTTTGGTAGGTTGGAAAAATCGTTTTTGGGGGCCCAGGGTAGTAAGAGATTTTAAAGCTTATTGCGGAAATGTGAAATTTTAAAAAAAGGGGTTTTTCCCAAAAGGGTTTTACTCTGATTTTCCCGGGTTGTCTCAGATGCCAAGGAAAAGAGCGTTCTAAAGAGTAGCAGTAACTTGGGGTCCTTTTTTTCCCAACCCTTCAGAGGAAAACCCAAGGTTTTTTGTTGAGTTGTTGATTTGGTCCCAGTTTCCTGAGGCATTCGCCCCAAGGGAAGATTGATTGTTTATGTAGCAAAGCATTGTTCACAGTATTTTGCCCGTCGGGGTTTTTTCCGTTGAACTTTTTTTTTTTAAATGGTTCGAGTTACTTCGGTGTTCAAAGAGTTTTTGAGATTACTTTCCATCAAAGGTTTTGAAACATTTTTCCTTAAAATGCTAATAAATTTGGTGTGGTAAAAAGTTCCAGGGCCTTTTAAACCCTTTTTTTTTTGAAGAGGGGTTTAAAAGGAAATGTCGCGTGGAAGGGGGGTTGGCCCCCTTTGTTTGCTTTCGTGCAAAATATGTTTTTACAGGTTTTACCCCTTTTTTTGGTTTTTTTTTGGTGCGGGCTAGAGGTTTGTTTTTTCTGGGTGATGCTGGGGGAAAGCAAAAATGTGAGGAAAAGCAAAGATTGGGTGGGAGTTTGTGTGTGATTTGAGAAATAACTTGGCTATGTGCCGATTGTCTGCTTTTTGGGAAAAAAGACTGAAAAAAGTACGAAGGGGAACCAGGGACAAACGTTTCGTTTTCGTTTGTTTCAAGTGGGGGGAAAGAGTACTTGTATTTTTCCCTAAATTTTACGAAAAAATGTTGATGCAGGGAAAAGGGCCCCCTACAAGTTTTTTAAAAGTATTGACTTTGATATGTCGTTGAAATGGGGGGAAAAAAGGAAAATTTTTGACCCAAACATGTAAAAACATTTTCCAGGCGGAGGGTTTTGATGCTGTTGTGGGGGGAAAGGGTTTTAAAAAAAACCCATTTCAGGACATTCTACCAATAGTTTTTTCCCTAAAAGATTGAATGGGGAAACTGAGGGTAGAAATGTGGGGGGACGGTACAGGTGAATTTTCCCAATGGGGGGGTTTAGTAGTTTTTTTTCCTTAGTTGACCGAGGGTTTAAACATTTACCCAAATTTTTAAAAATTTTGCATTTTTATAGTGGGACGTGCTCTAAAGTTCTTACTAAAAAGTTGTCGGGACAGAACGAGAAAAAATTTTGATTTATTTGCAATTTCGAGTAAATTTTTGTTAAATTTACCCTTGGTTGTTTAAATATTGCGCCAAAATTTTAATTTGTAAACGAATAAAAATTTTTAGGAAAAAAGTACCATTCCTTTTTTTTCAAAAAAACGTTTAAAGGAAGAGGTACGGGAAGAGTTAAAATTTGGGAAAGGTCATTGAACCGCCCCATTTCCCCTTTTTCGTTGTTGTTTTGGGGAAAAAAAACCAGAGGGTTTCCCACTAGATTCTGTTGTGTTTTCAGAGAACTTAACAAAGTTACTTTTGGATGTAAACCGACCCTGATCCAGGGAGTTTTTTTCAGGTTTTTCTAGGTCTTTACTTCCCCAAAGTTTGTTTTAAAAACGAAAGGTTACTGGCTTTTTCCCAAGTGAAACAAAGATGTTAGGGGAAAAAGACGGTTTTCAGACCCCTAGGTTGTTTCAGGGGTGGGATCCCAATTTGGCTTAGTGACGCTCAGCGACGTTTGTAGGGTTATGGTGTTTTTAAAGTTAGGGGGAGTAAGATTGAATTTTTCGAGGGCATTTATCTTCAAGTGAAAAGTGGTGTGGTCTTTGGGAAGGGATGTTGGGGAAAGTGCTAGAAAAATTAAAGCGCAGGTTTGAAGTGTCTTCGAAGTTTTTATGTGGATTTCAAGAATTGTTTTTCTTGGGACATACATTTGGGTCAGGGGTTTTTTGGGCACCCAGACAAGGAAAAAGGTTGAAGTTTCTTCATTTTTCTCCCCATTTAAAAAGGGGAAAGGGTGCGTGCTTTTAATGGGATTTGGGTTGGTATACAGACGTTTTTATCCCCAATTTTGCGTCCCCTTATGTTTTCAGCGATTTGTTGTGGGAAAAGGGTACAAAGAATTTGGGAGTGGTCGTTACTTGTCGTTTTGTTTTGGGGAGGATTTGGGAAAAAGGGAGGTTGTTTCAAGTCCGTTTTTTGTGTTTGCGGATTTGAGGAAGCCATTTGTGGTTCGGTGGGACCCAATTCCATGGGGAAATGGTTTGGTGTTTTATTTGGGGAAATGTTGATGTTCTTTTCCGTGTTTGTGAGTCAAAAATTCTCCCCAGAGAAACGCATCATTTAACTATCGAGGAGGTCCCTTAGCTATTGTTGGGGGTTTAGAAGTTAGGTAGATATCTCGGGGGAAAGGACATTTGTTTCCAGACAGTTATCCCCCTTTGATTACCCCAATTTGTTTTTTCAAAAATCCCAAGGTTTTTTGAGGGGGGTCCCTGTCATTGTGGGTACGGTTAAATGTTCCCCAAAATTTTTGGGTTTACTGCAAAATCGTTTGAGTTTTTCTCACCCTTCAAAAAAAAAATGAAATGTGTTTTTTTTGGGGTTTTTTTTTTTTTTTGCGATCATGGGTTTTCAATATGACTGTTTGGGATGCTATTGTTAAAATGTTTTGCATGATGATTATTGTTGCGTGTTTTTTATCCGTCAAAGTTTTTCTTGCATTCTTCAAAAGTCTATTTTTTTTTTTTTATTTGTATTGATGTTTTTGCATGGATGAGAATTTGAAGGTGATTTTTGAATTTAATTTTTGTTTCTTTGATTTAAAATTTTTGGGGAGTGTTTTAAAAAAATTTGAAAATTTTTTTTGGAGTTTTGTTCCGTTTTTGGGGATGTGTACCCCTTTGGGTTTTCCCTTTTGGTTTTTTAAAATCGCTTGGCGCTTTTTTTTGTTTGGGGGGGGGGGGGGGGGGGGTTGTAAAGAAAATGTTTTAATTTTTTTTGGGGGTTTTTTTTTAAATTTTGTTTTTTATGAAAAAGGGTGCAAATTATTTTATTGCAGTGTATAAGTGCACCCAAAATGGTTTTAAAAGTTTGTTTTGTGTTTCAGACATGTGTTTAGCCGTGCACGGTTTTTGAGGGGAGATGATGATTTTGTGCGTTTTTTTTCGGGTGAGCTTGAAGTCTTTTATTTGAGTCGGAAACGATGTTTAGCTTCTGCTGTGACAAGGAGAGAGAGAAGGGGGTGAAGCGTAGTAAGGCTTGGGGGAGAGGCCCGGGTAAGTTGAAAGGGTTAGTGTTTTTTTAAATTTTAATATTTTATTTTCTTTAAAATTGTTTTTTTTTTTTTATTTGGGTTTTTGTTTGTATTAAGATGAATATGTTTTATAAGGTATAAATTTAAAAATTTTTTTTTTCTTTTTTTTTTGATTTTGAGTGGTTCGGGCGTTTTGAGGAGGGGGAAAACTGTTTTTTATTTAAAATTAAAATTGTGTCTTGTTTTTTGAATGAAAAGGGAAAAATTAAAATTTTTTTTTTCTAATTTTTTCAGGAATTGGGCCCGGGGGGGGAAGGGGAGAAGGGGAAGGTGGTTTGTTTTTTTTTGGGGGGGAGGGCGGTGTTTGTTTAAAATTTTTTTTTAAGTGTTAGGAAAAGGGATGGTAAGGGGGGTGTTCCCGACTTTGTTTTGTTGGGGGGCTTTCTTGTAGGGATTTAAAAAAAAATGGGGGTCCTGCCCTAGGGGGGTTTGAGGGTGCGGGTTGTGGGAAAAATAAGGTGGGGGGTTGTGAAGCATACAGGGGACCGGTTTTGAAAAAAATTTTCAGAGGGAAAGGGCCCGGGGTTGTTTGTTAGTGTGGAGCCGACCAAAGGTTTTGGGGGCGTTTTACGTCGTCCCCGGTGAATCAGGGGAAAAGGGGGGTGCGGGGGAAAGACCCTTTGGGGGAAAATTTTTGGTGGATTTTTAAGGGTGAGTGAAAAACCTTTTTGAGCTATCCCATTCTTTTTGTTCTCATTTGGAATTTGAGAGTGAAATTTTTTAGTAAATTTTAAAAAGAAAGGGGGGGTATTTTTTTCAAAAAATTTTAAATGTTATATCCTGGGTAAGAAGCGTTTTGGAGTTTGATTGTGTGTGATGTGAGTAATTTTTTTTTCTTTGTTGTGCTTTTCAAATTTTTTTTCCATTTATTGAATTTCGGCCTTTTTTGTTTCTTCATTGGGGGTTTTGTCTGTCTTGTTTCTTCTTTTAAATTTTCGGCCCGTTTTGTTTTCCCTTATTGAATGCGGGTGTTTGGGTTTCCCTTAATTTTAATTGGGCTTTTCTTGTTTCCCTATTGAACTGCGGCTGTTTGTTTTTCCTTCATTTTAATTGCGGCTGTCTTGTTTCCCTAAGAATTGTTGTCTATCTTGATTCCTTTTTTTGGGAAATTTCGGTGTCTTGTTTCCTTATTTGGGGGTTGGGGGTTTTCTTGTTTTCCCTTTATTTAATTGCGGCCCGTCTTGTTTCCTTTACTGAAGGGGGCTATCTTTTTTCCTCATTGAAAAAGCGGGTGTCTTGTTTTTATTGAATTGCGGCTGTCTGTTTCCTTTATTTTAATTTTGTTGTTTTTTTTTCCCTTTATTGAATTGCGGCTGTTTGTTTTTCCCTTTTGAAATGCGGTATCTTGTTTCCATCTTGAATTTCGGTGTCTTTTTTCCCTTTTTGAATTTCGGTGTCTTGTTTCCCTTCCCCTTTTATTGTGTTTTTTGTTTTTTTATTGAATTGCGGCTGTTTGTTTCCTTATTGAAAAGCGGGGGTTTTGTTTTTCTTGAATTGTGTTGTTTTTGTTTCCCTCATTTAAAAGGGTTTTCTTGTTTTTCCCTTTATTGAATTGTGTTGTTTTTTTTTTTCATTTAAAATTTCGGCTGTCTTGTTTTTTTTTCATTGATTGTGTCTGCTTGGGTTTTTCATTTTAATTGGGTTGTTTGTTTCCTTCATTTAATTGTGGGCTGTATTGTTTCCTTCTTGAATTGCGGCTGTTTTTGTTTCCTTTATTTTAATTGGGCTGTTTGTTTCCTTAAATTTAATTGGGCGGGCTTGTTTCCTTCATTTTAATTTTCGGTGGGTTTTTTTTTCCCTTTAATTGCGGCTGTCTTTTTTCCTTTTGTTGAAAAGCTTTTTTTGTTTCCCTTGTTTTTGAACTGGGCGGGCTTGTTTCCTTCATTGAAATTTCGGCCCCGTCCTTTTTTCCTTTATTGGGAAATTTCGGTTTTCTTTTTTCCCTTGTTGAATTTCGGTGTCTTGTTTCCTTCGGGTTTAAAAATGCGGCTGTTTTGTTTTTCTTTAAAATTTCGGCTGGCTTGTTTCCTTCATTTAAAATTTCGGTGTCTTGTTCCCCCTTTATTGAAATTTCGGCCCGTCTTGTTTTCCCTTTGTTGGGAAATTTCGGCTGTCTTGGTTTTCCCTTTGTTGAATTTTTGGTGTCTTGTTTCCCTTTGTTTAATTGCTGCCTGTCTTGGGTTTTTTCACTGAAATGTGTTGTTTGTGGCTTTCATGGGGAGAATGTTCTAATTGTTTATTCATCGTGCTTAATTTGGGAAAAGGCTTGTCAAACTGCGGCTTTTTATTTTAGTGGGAGTTTCCCCTTTTTGGGCGGAATAAACCATCTTTATCTTGAATGTGTAGAACACATTTGAATTTTTGGCACATCAATTTCCCTGACAAAGGGGGGTTTTGCTTGTGTGTATTTTGTGGGTTTTGTGGTATGTTTTTGTGTGTGTGTGTGTGTTTTTCGTGTGGTGTGCGTGGGGGGTGCGTGCGGGGTGGTTTGGGGGTGTGTGGTGTGTGGTTGTTGTGTGGGTGTTGTGTGGGGTGTGTGTCTGGGGTGTGTGGCGCGCGGGGGTAGTTTTGATAACTCGTAAATATTCAAATATTTTATATTCATGGAAAAGAAAACAAACATTTTTTCCCGTGTTTTTCCCGGGTTTTCCTTTAAATTTTTTTATACAATTTTTTTTGGGTGGGCGTAAATCAAGCAAAAAAAACGCCAAAAAAACCTGCAGTAACTCTTTACATCAAATTGTCAAATTTTAAAATTTGGCCCCTCCCACCCTCTTAAAAACCCCCCTTAAACACAAAGCACACATGGGGCCGACTAGAGTTTGAGGTTTCCAAAATCACAAGGGCCCAAGAAATTCCCCAAGATGAGGACGAAAAAAACTTTTGGGAGTAGAACAAGAAAAAAGTTTAAGAAAGAAAAAACCCAGAGAAAAAAAATTTTTCACTGGAAACATGAAAAATTTTCCCGGGTTTTCCCAAATGTCAACCAAATTTATCCGGGTCAAAATTAAAATATAAAAAAGATGAAAAATTGAAAATGGTTTTAATTTTTTTTTATTTTTTTTTTTTTTTTAATTTTTAACATATATGTTGTTTTCTTTGTACAAGCAACACATCAGAGTGAGTGTGCCAGTTCACCACACATTAGAACATCAACAAACCCAACACTTTGTATCAAACGCCAAAATATTAAAATCAGCAAAAAATATGTCCATTTGTAAGAGAACATACAGACTATGCATGGAGTGTAAGTGTAAGAGACTGGTTGGGAAAAAAAGGAAAAAGAAGAAAAATAAGCCTAGTAGTGGAAATGGTTTTTTTTGCTTTTTTTCTGCTTTTTTGGGCAGATGAAGAGGACAGTGTGAAGCACCAAAAAATGAAGAGGTGGATTTTGGCCTTAGGAAAAAAAAAAAGAAAAAAAAAAGAAAAAAAGAAAAGAAAGAAAATCACCGCCTTAGGAGCTCCATTCATCCGATAACCGATGCCACAGAAAAAGAAACAAAATTGATATCATCATTATGACCACTTCGCACAGCATCGATAGCTCTGTCAATGGAAGACACAAATCTGCAAACAATCCAAAGAAAGAGGGCAGGCAAAGTGAAGAAAGAGCAGAGCAGTTGAACGACAAAACGACTCCAGGAACGAATTTCGAGTAACAACTGCAAATCAGCTCTTTTGTTTAACTTCAGAAGATATGAGAGACTACGGTCAACGCATAAGCCTACCAGACGCTGAAATGTCTGAAGTATATCCCCTGTGGTGAAAAGAATCCTGATTGCTCAATGTTCTGAGTGAAACCTTTAATGATAAGTCCTGCCACTTTCTTTTCCTTTTTAAAAGGATATGCTATTACGGAAGAGCCTGAAGACCAGAGCGTCAGAATAACCACTTACCTGCTCGTGGGGTCTGACGTTATAGGATTTAACGTTCAAATCAAAAATTAAAAATATGCTCGTGCAAGTGCATGCACACACACACACACACACACACACACACACACACACACACACACACACACACACACACGCACACACCACACACACACACACACACACACACACACACACACACAGAATGGAGGAAAGATATTACAGGGAACTTCACGACCAGAGTAATGCACTACTCAGATTTGACCAGACAGGTTTTAGCTCTTTGATCTTGTGCTGGTTGTCGATCTCTTTGTATTGCCGCATTATTCTGCATTCAGATTTGACCAGACAGGTTTTAGCTCTTTGATCTTGTGCTGGTTGTCGATCTCTTTGTATTGCCGCATTATTCTGCATTCAGATTTGACCAGACAGGTTTTTAGCTCTTTGATCTTGTGTGGTTGTCGATCTCTTTGTATTGCCGCATTATTCTGCATTCAGATTTGACCAGACAGGTTTTAGCTCTTTGATCTTGTGCTGGTTGTCGATCTCTTTGTATTGGCGCATTATTCTGCATTCAGATTTGACCAGACAGGTTTTAGCTCTTTGATCTTGTGCTGGTTGTCGATCTCTTTGTATTGCCGCATTATTCTGCATTCAGATATGACCAGACAGGTTTTAGTTCTTTGATCTTGTGCTGGTTGTCGATCTCTTTGTATTGCCGCATTATTCTGCATTCAGATTTGACCAGACAGGTTTTAGCTCTTTGATCTTGTGCTGGTTGTCGATCTCATTGTATTGCCGCATTATTCTGCATTCAGATTTGACCAGACAGGTTTTAGCTCTTTGATCTTGTGCTGGTTGTCGATCTCTTTGTATTGCCGCATTATTCTGCATTCAGATTTGACCAGACAGTTTTAGCTCTTTGATCTTGTGCTGGTTGTCGATCTCTTTGTATTGCCGCATTATTCTGCATTCAGATTTGACCAGACAGGTTTTAGCTCTTTGATCTTGTGCTGGTTGTCGATCTCTTTGTATTGCCGCATTATTCTGCATTCAGAGTTGACCAGACAGGTTTTAGCTCTTTGATCTTGTGCTGGTTGTCGATCTCTTTGTATTGCCGCATTATTCTGCATTCAGATTTGACCAGACAGGTTTTAGCTCTTTGATCTTGTGCTGGTTGTCGATCTCTTTGTATTGCCGCATTATTCTGCATTCAGAGTTGACCAGACAGGTTTTAGCTATTTGATCTTGTGCTGGTTGTCGATCTCTTTGTATTGCCGCATTATTCTGCATTCAGAGTTGACCAGACAGGTTTTAGCTCTTTGATCTTGTGCTGGTTGTCGATCTCTTTGTATTGCCGCATTATTCTGCATTCAGAGTTGACCAGACAGGTTTTAGCTCTTTGATCTTGTGCTGGTTGTCGATCTCTTTGTATTGCCGCATTATTCTGCATTCAGATTTGACCAGACAGGTTTTAGCTCTTTGATCTTGTGCTGGTTGTCGATCTCTTTGTATTGCCGCATTATTCTGCATTCAGAGTTGACCAGACAGGTTTTTAGCTATTTGATCTTGTGCTGGTTGTCGATCTCTTTGTATTGCCGCATTATCTGCATTCAGATTTGACCAGACAGGTTTTTAGCTCTTTGATCTTGTGCTGGTTGTCGATCTCTTTGTATTGCCGCATTATTCTGCATTCAGATTTGACCAGACAGGTTTTAGCTCTTTGATCTTGTGCTGGTTGTCGATCTCTTTGTATTGCCGCATTATTCGGCATTCTCATCACATGACTGTTGCCGCCCTCTGTTATGGGCCCTGACGCTACCTGGACAGGGAAAATCCTAAGAATAACTACTCCCTGACGACCTTGACCTAAGCTACTCGCTGGGTGTCGGTCATTTGCCTTGTGCGTGCAGCAGAAAACGCTCAGGATCACCAACATGAAAGAAGCTTCACCATGATTTCGTGCTCAGCGGAAGGAAACTGGTAATCCGGATGAATATAATGATAGGGATCTGTCATTCGTTCAGCGCGTGCAAGCGTGCGCTATACTGATATTTACAATGAAAAAATACTGTCTAATCTTGTTAGTTTCATTCCAAAAGAAAACTACATACCGTATGTAAAAGTAGGTGCTAATACCTTCAGATATATTTTGAAAAGCATCCCCTCCACCCCCCCCCCCCCCCCCCCCAGCTTTTTCTCCATGCCCTCCTACAATATCCCTTCCATCCCCCATTCCTAAGTGAACTTTTCTAAGCGATCTCTTTTCCAGCGAACTCTTCTCAGCTACACAACCACAGAAATATATTTGTATATGTTTGTCAGTTGGCCAGTGTTGCTTGAGAAAGATTTAAAAAAAAATAAAATAAACCGAAAATATTGCAGTTAACTTAAGGGTGTTATGTGGCTTCAATTTTTCATCTTTCCTGACTACATTTTCAAAAAGCATTTCAGCATCGATTCAGCATTGACATCCAGTTAGCGCTGGCTGGATCAGTTAGAGCCAAAGTTCTGACATACCTGTATGGAATGTGTGTGTGTGTGTGTTGTGTGTGTGTGTGTGTGTGTGTGTGTGTGAGAGAGAGAGAGAGAGAGAGAGAGAGAGAGAGAGAGAGAGAGGAGAGAGTATGTGTGTGGACACATGTGCGGGCCTGAATGTGTGTGTGTGTGTGTGTGTGTGTGTGTGTGGTGTGTGTGTGTGTGTGTGTGTGGTGTGATTCAAGATTCAAGATTCAATAGTTTAATGCCTTTGAAAACCATAACAGGTTTTATATGACACAAATAAATAGAGAAAAGATAAAACGAAAGTGTGTGTGTGTGTGTGTGTGTGTGTGTGTGTGTGTGTGTGTGTGTGTGTGTTAGAGCCACAACACATGAGGCAGTAGTCTGCTGCATGGGGTGGAATCTGTTTCATGCTGATGAGATCAGGGAATACAGAGCCTGACAACTTCTCGTGACAGAGACACTAAAGATGTATTCATGTGAAGTTCGTGACAGAGACACTAAAGATGTATTCATGTGAAGTTCGTGACAGAGACACTAAAGATGTATTCATGTGAAGTTCGTGACAGAGACACTAAAGATGTATTCATGTGAAGTTCGGGCAGAGACACTAAAGATGTATTCATGTGAAGTTCGGGGCAGAGACACTAAAGATGTATTCATGTGAAGTTCGTGACAGAGACACTAAAGATGTATTCATGTGAAGTTCGGGGCAGAGACACTAAGAGTGTATTCATGTGAAGTTCGTGACAGAGACACTAAAGATGTATTCATGTGAAGTTCGTGACAGAGACACTAAAGATGTATTCATGTGAAGTTCGGGGCAGAGACACTAAGGATGTATTCATGTGAAGTTCGTGGCAGACAACACGAGCACACCACCAAGGAACCGAGCGTCCATTTTCAATGAAACCTTTCCTACCTCCGGAATTCGTAGAATGTATTTTGCCTGTTTCTAATGTTCAGTTATTTTGGCATCAGTTTAATCTTTTCAACCTTTGAATATTGAGATTATAGTTATTTGTTGTGCTCTTGCTAGTTTCTTGTAACTCTCTGTCTCTCTCTGTCTCTCTCTCCTTCTCTCTCTCTCTCTTTCCCTCTCTGTCTCTCTCTGTCTCTCTCTCGCTCTCTCTCGCTCTCTCTCTCTCTCTCTCTCTCTCTCTCTCTCTCTCTCTCTCTCTCTCTCTCCTCTTCTTCTTCTTCTTCTTCTTCTTTCCCGTTTAAAAAAAAAAATTGATGTTAAAAAAAATACCAAAGTTTTGTTGTTTTTGATACTAGAGTCT
>JAFLJL010013498.1:5000-25000 GCA_018398815.1 Conus ventricosus | reverse complement strand
AGACAGACAGACAGACAGAGACAGAGACAGAGACGGAGAGAGGAAGGAAATGACGTTCTCCAATTATTTTCGACTGTCCAAGTGTTTGCGAGGCTAATTCATACAACCTGCACGTGAACTGCCCCCAGAGGACGTCATTGCAAGACATGACAGAAATGGGTGCGTGTGTGTCCGCAGTTTTGCTCTTTTCTCGATTTGACAGGTGAATGTCCCTGGAAAAAACGAGTTGTCATTATGTGTCACAACGGTCTTCCTGCTGTTCTTCTTGTTGTTGTTTTGTTCTATTTTGTTTTTATTTTTCATATTCAATGAGGAGGTGGACGATAGGAGAATGGTTAAGGTTGTCTGTGTCGTGTGTGTGTGTGTGTGTGTGTGTGTGTGTGTGTGTGTGTGTGTGTGTGTGTGTGTGTGTGTGTGTGTGTGTGTGTGTGTGTGTAGACAGCCACAGACTTACTCTACACACGAAAGTGCCAGCACAGGCCAACAACAAGTGGTCGAGGTGCCAGAAAAGGGAATGGTGTCTAATGCATCTCTGTCGCTCCATGACCTTTGAAACGCTTAAAATGCATCTCTGTCGCTCCATGACCTTTCTAAACGCTTATAATGCATCTCTGTCGCTCCATGACCTTTCTAAACGCTTAAAATGCATCTCTGTCGCTCCATGACCTTTCTAAACGCTTAAAATGCATCTCTGTCGCTCCATGACCTTTCTAAACGCTTAAAATGCATCTCTGTCGCTCCATGACCTTTCTAAACGCTTAAAATGCATCTCTGTCGCTCCATGACCTTTGAAACGCTTAAAATGCATCTCTGTCGCTCCATGACCTTTCTAAACGCTTAAAATGCATCTCTGTCACTCCATGACCTTTCTAAACGCTTAAAATGCATCTCTGTCGCTCCATGACCTTTCTAAACGCTTAGAATGCATCTCTGTCGCTCCATGACCTTTCTAAACGCTTAGAATGCATCGCTGTCGCTCCATGACCTTTCTAAACGCTTAGAATGCATCTCTGTCGCTTCACGGCCTTTCTAAAGGCTTAAAATGCATGCGCGTTTTGAGGGAGAATTGGAGGAAAGGAGGAGGGGGAAGAAGTGGGGGAGATGGAGAGTTCAGGGTGGGGGGGGGGGGAGGGGACCGCGATTGTGACAGGTGTGATGGTCACTGTCGGCTGTACTGTGACCACAAGGGTCACAAGAAGTCTGTGACTGATCCACACTGGTCCACGGAGAGAGGAGGACACAGAGAAAGAGAAGTCAGTTTTGCAAAGGGAGGCAACTGCAGGCGGAAATCTAAACAAATCTTTCAAAATATTTGAAATAACAACATGGACAAACGAATAATAACACAAAACGCGCGCGCGCGTGCGTGTGTGTGTGTGTGTGTGTGTGTGTGTGTGTGTGTGTGTGTGTGTGTGTGTGGAGAGAGAGAGAGAGAGAGAGAGAGAGAGAGAGAGAGAGAGAGAGAGAGCGTGCGTACCCGCTTATATATGTGTTGTGTGCATGCACTTGTCTGCATGCATTTATGTGTATTTGTACCCACGTATATACACATATAGACTTCCATGTCTTTAACACCGACACTGGAAACGACAGACACCAACATACAGTCCTACACTCACACTACACCCAACACAGGCCAAACAACAGTCAGCCAAGGTGTCAGAGAACAACCCAGTGTCTAATGTGTCCCTGTCGCTCGTCGGCCATTAGAACGACTTAAAATGCATGAGCTTTTTCAGACAGGAATGAGGAGAGGGGAGGGGAGGGGAAGGGGGGGGGGGGGGGGGGCACAGCTGTGACGACCGCCGAACGCTGAACTGTGAACAGCAAAAGGTCAGACCCAGTCTTCCCCTCCTCGTCACTGTCTGCTTGTATGGAGAGAGATGGCTTCTCCTAGAGTGAAGGAACTTGTTTTAGACATCCGGGACATCTGGACTGAAGGAGTGTCTAACACTGAGTGATGAATCTTTAAAAAAAGAGTTTTAAGTAACGTATCCACAAAACCTGATTAAACGAATCACAAGACAAAACACGACGTGTTTTGACTGCTGTGGTCTCCTTCAGGCAAGATAAACAACACTCAGGACAACAAAAATGAAGAACGAGCAATCACTTATCTCATTAAATTCGGTGCAAGATGAGCGTTGGATTGGGCGTTAAGTGATGAGTTGATAAGTTTTCTTCACGGGTGGAGCTTGATTGGATAATTATTCAGTGGCGTTTTGTTTCTAGCATTTTTTTCCGAATCGATTTTCTATGACACTTGTTTCTTTTACAGCTTTGGTTCATTGAATAATTCATTGGCTTTTTAAAAATTAAGATTCTGTCTAAGTGAGTCTTTGTTAGCATTGATCTATTTCATATAAATTAAGATTCTGTCTAAGTGAGTCTTTGTTAGCATGGATCTATTTCATATCTTTCTGTTTTGCTTTTGTTTGATGGTGTATTTATGTGAATTGGAAACGCTAACTGTGACGAGCTAAAGACACACGCTGCCTGCATACAGCTGTGCATTCTTGCTTCAGGTCAAAATGTTATGTCAGGATAAATATTGTCAATAAAGTAATGATCAGCTTTGCTTCCATTTGCAAGATGATCACGTGCATTCCCAGGTTACTGTCAATGAAAATCCAGTAATCATTTCTTCTTTTTGCTTATAAGGTCACTCCTTTTTGCTTATAAGGTCACTCCTTTTTACTTATAAGGTCACTCCTTTTTGCCCACATACATAATGAATAGTGCATGTGATCAGATGCAGCTCCTTCAAAGCCCACTGAAGCAGTTGTCGGTTCCAGCGTAGTGAGAACTCTCCTGCACAGTCGTCAAAAAGTGATTTTTTCTGCATAGATTTTCTTTCAAGTTTATCACAGGGAAACTGAGGGTGTGAGAAGAACAATGGTAATACAGGGAATTATTATCATCATGATAATAATAGCTGTAGTAGTTGCAGCAGCAGCAGTAGTAATAGTAGTAAGAGCAGTGGTAGTAGTAGCAGCAGCAGACTAGATGTTGACTGCTCCTTGCGGTTCGTGATGCTTGGGTCTTTGACAAGGCAGACTGGATGTGGCTGTGAATATGAGAGCTAGAATGTAGGGCATAGGAGTACAGCCATAGAGGGGGCACAGAAGCCATTGGAATGGGAAAAAACTGCCTTTTCTGTTGATTTGTGTATTGCTAGGAGCTCCTGCATCAACCGACGAATGAGGCGGTCATCAATCTTCTGCAGGACTGGTCAGCGGTCAGCATTCGGACATCGCTCCATCTCTTGTGCATGGTCTGGGGATCACGCTGTAAGGTCTGCTGCCAGCTCAGCTTTGGCCGTCCTCATCGTCTTCATCCTACTGGTGTACACCAAAGACTTGGCTTGCTAGACGTAGGGGGTGGGGACGGGGGTGGGGAGGACATGCTAAACGACCAAGCCACTTCAGCCGCCTTCTACATATAATGGAGGATACTGAGGTTTGTTTTGGGGCTTGTTCCCACTTCCTTGTTGGTGATCCGACTTCCTTGTTGGTGATGAACTTAACACACTCACACTCACGATATTTCTATGGCAGTTAGAATCAAAACTATCAAACGTTTTTTTTTTCTCTTGGGCAGCTCTCAAGTGTCATGTTTCAAGCCGGGCGACAGGGATGACAGCACATTTGAGTCATCAAATGTCAACTTGGTCTTCATGACAACTTGTTCAAACAGATCTATTTGCAAAGTGAGGCGGAAATCTAAACACCATCTCGGGCTACCAGAAGTGGGCCTGAAACAGCCCAGGAAGCAAGAGATCTACCACCTCACCCCAACCACAAGCGAGAGAACGAGAGCGCAAGGGACATATCACCATTCCCTACGTTGGAGGTGTAAGTGAAGCTCTGGCCAGGAAGATCACTAGGGGTCGCGGTCTATCCCAAGCCCACCAACACCATCCGCAGCCAACTCGTCGCCCCCAAGGACAAAACCAACAAACTCGACAAATCCGGCGTCATCTACAGAATAGACTGCCGTGACTGCAACCAACACTATGTCGGAGAAACAGAACGTCCCCTCCAAAAGAGACTCACAGAACACAAGAGGGACTCTTCACCTGTCGGAGCACACCTGCACTCCAAGCAACACCAGTTTGACACCGACAACGCCAACATCCTGGACAGAGAAAACAAGTGGTTCCAGCGAGGGGTCAAGGAGGCCATCTACCTTGCCCCCGGTGTACACTTCATTGATTCGGTCACGTGACCCGGGCATGTCCCATGGTCGCGTGATGTGAATCGAGTTCACTCACTCAGCAACAGCATCGCAGAGGAAGATGGTGGGATGGCTGTCGAAAGCTACGAGTGAGTAGTGCATTTTTTTTGTTGGGAGACCAGGTCTAACTCCAGGTAGCAGTAAATCTGAAAATTATTTACAAGGCTCCACCGAAAAACGTACACAAACGAATCACACAATAAAACACGATTCGTTTCGATCTCTTAGGTCTTCTTCAGGTAAGAAGCAAAACACTCAAGACATCGAAAATGAACGAGCAATCACTAATCTTGAAATCAACGCCCATCTTGCGCCGAATTGGATGAAGTTAAGTGGATGCTCGTTCATTTTCGTTGTCCTGAGTGTTGTATATCTTGCCTGAGGAAGACCTAAGAGGTCGCCATGCTTTGCTTTTTGTCTTGTGATTCGTTTGCCTACGTTTTTCAGTGGAGCCTTATTAATAATTTTTCAAATTTGTTCAAACAGATTTTGCCAGTTTGGTTAAATGCTACTGAGGCTTGTTCAATTCTACAGTTCAGTTCATAGGTCATTTTACCCTAGTTGTTGATGGGGCTTCTCAGGTGTGTGAACTCCTCGACGTGAAATACTGTGTATAAAAGAACTTTTTTTCCTGGTGATAAGCATAAGGTATTTTGCAAGCATCAACAAAATATACTTTGTGAATGTCAGTGGCAATGTTCTTCAGCAAAAGGGTCTTGAGAACGGAGAAGTGTATAAGAGTGACTCAGAGAAGTGCTGTTATATGCCAATGTTTTTGCGCACTGTCCTCTTTTTGCGCGCTTGTCAACTCTCCATTAAGCTGATTAATAATCATGTTTGAAACAAAAAGGGAAAAAAGCACTCACTGTCACAGCAGATCAGTTTCACTTTCATCAAGGAGACGTCACTGCGTGCGGACAAGTCCGCACAACCACTAACTTTTGAGACCACACTACGCATGATTTAAAGCTGATGGATAAATGAATTAATGTCTAAGATGAGGGAATTTAAGAAGCGGGTCTCGTGGCAACGACTTAGCAGATGTCTGACCCACGCATTAGCCCAACAAACTGCATGTGTGTGTGTGTGTGTGTGTGTGTGTGTGTGTGTGTGTGTGTGTGTGTGTGTGTGTGTGTGTGTGGTGAGTGTACACATGTGTATGTATGGGTGTGTGGGCCCATGTGTGCGTGTGAACGTATGTGTGTGTGTGCATGATGTGCATGTATGTGTATGCATGTGTGTGTGTATGTGTGTGTGTGTGTGTGTGTGTGTGTGTGTGTGTGTGTGTGTGTGTGTGTGTGTGTGTGTGTGTTTGCGTGTGTGTGTGTGTGTGTGTGTGTGTGTGTGTGTGTGTATGTGTGTGTGTGTGTGTGTGTGTGTGTGTGTGTGTGTGTGTGTGTGTGCACTGTCAGAAGGCTTAGTAAGTGAATCCTGTCTATATTGGATCAGAACAGGCCCTAAGAAACACACCAAACGACTCAACAGCAGTGCAGTATCTCCTCTGTTAAGTTACCTCATGATTATTCCACGTTGACAGCTTCCTATGAATTGCCGGTGCCATGGCTACTTTGAGACAAAGCATCCCGTGGCTGTGGATGGGGAACCAGAATGTGCGGTGTAGCAGGCACAGAAGATGAGAATAGAAAACCATTACAGATGCAAAATTAAGATCACACATAAACTATGCCCATTCCAGGTAAGACCCCCCCCCCCCCCCCTCCGAAGTGTCCAAGGCGCCTCTGGGTCAAAGAACGTCAAATGTAATGTCTGTAAAGTTTGTTATCCTTAACTAAACAAAAGTTTGTTATCCTTAACTAAAGAAAAGTTTGTTATCCTTAACTAAAGAAAAGTTCGTTATTCTTAACTAAAAAAGTGCTTATTTCTAACATAAACAGATTCAACTCTCACTCTCTGTCTGTCTGTCTGTCTGTGCCTCTCCCCCCCTCTCTCTCTCTCTCACTCTCTCTCCACCCCCACCCCTCTCTTTAGATCTGGAATGTTTAAGATTCCCATGGAGACAGCCAAGCAGCTAGATAACAGTGAATGTCAGAACCATGGAAAAGTCAGGTCTGTGTGTGATTAGAGAACATCAACCTCCTTGAAATTCAACTGAACACTTGTCTTCTCCTCGGTTCAACACGAGGGAAAGGAGGGGGGGGGGGGGGGGGGGGGCGGATGAAGGAGAGTCACTTCCACCCTCAACTACCCAGTCACCCCATCCACCAGCTTCCTCACATCACGTGCAGCCCCACTGACCAATCACATCACACCCTTCACCAACCACGGCGCATGCGTGACCATCGCCCATCCAGCGAGCATGACTTCCCTGCAGAAAGCCCACTGCCGGACAGACTCTGACCGATAATGACAACAATCACATTTCAGGCCCAGGGCCCAGGATCGGATTCTGGCTGACGGCTGGCAGTGCCTGTTGCCAGGGAACAGAGCAGTGGGCGGGGAGGAAGGGGGGGGGGGGGGGGCTGGAAACGGTTGGAGAAGGGGGGTAGGGGGAGAGGGGAGGAGTGGGAAAGTAGGGGAGGGAAGTAGTAGTTGTGGCGGAGAAGGGGTCAGGGAAAGACGAGACAAAGAGGAGTGCTCGAGTTGTCATGTAAACATGTTAGATTAGGAGGGGAGGGGGGGGGGGGGGGGAGGGCTAGGGAGTGGGAGAGAAGAACAGGGGGTAGTTTGGGATCGTGGAGGTGAGGGGTGGCAGGGACTGTTTGGGGGGGGGGGGGGGGGGGGGGGGGGCTGCCTTCCAGACTCGGAACCAAGGACATGACCAGTTTCTGCATATACATCATCACTGCTATGAAACGAACGTGGTCAAATAGAAGTGTATGAGAGAACAGGAAAATGCAGCTTCTAACTCACTTTCGCCCTCAACCAGTTTTCGGGCGAAAGTGACCTAAAAGCTGCATTTTCCTGTTCTTGACAAGTAAGACTTCAATAACCAAAAATAACGATTATCTACAAACAAACATACTGTGTAGGATTATCCGTTTTCAATACTAATTTACTAAACTTTTCAGATTTTAGTTTTTGTTTAATCCTGTGTTTTTCCTGGTCATTTTCAATAACATCATTTTCACGCAAACATTCATCAAATGCATCTCTGTCTTTCATGTGAAATAAAACTACAGTCTTTAACTGTTCTCTAAAGTCTTTTAAAACTGAGTTATATTTTTGGCATAAAATCCACACACTTATCCCAGCATGTCTTCCACTGAAAGCTAGTTTCGACAAAGTGTTTCTCTTTTTAACTATGTCTCTTTCTGCTGAACAGTCATCTATAATAAATAGTGTCTGCATTCCTTCAAACAATATAAAAAAAGCGTTCTAGACACTCACTCAGTTTATTGCTAGGATTAACTAAAAATATGTTATCATCAGTCCATATAAACCTTCTATCATGATATGCTTTGTTCCATTTAAGTGTTGGGCAGAAAATCACAATATGATCAAAATTATAGCGATAAACTGTTTGTAATAGGTTGAGGACAAATATTGTTTTCCCACAACCAGTTTGTCCACAAATTAATGAACAATGAGGGGTTTTTGTCATAAAGTTTAACTGCTCCATAGTTTTATAACAGAACTTAATCTAATCCAGTTATTATTTTTATCATGCTCTCCGTCAAAACCTGTTCAGTATAATAAAATCCTATGAGGCCTAAATGCGTAAGATTAATCCAATTCAGTTCTGTAAGATTGTTTCTATTTAAGTTAACATTGATTTTGCTGCTTGTTGTTATGACCTTAATATCCTCACCATTGTGAAGAACGACGATGGTAACTTTAAGACGTTTAACGTCTAAGTTTTGCCAGCTAATATTAATTCCTTTTATAAGGTCGTCACTAACGCCCACAACCCCGTCCCTCTCCACATCTTTAAAGACAGAAATTTCAAATATCATTGTGAACGTGTCTCCTAATTTTCTGCTTGGAAAGAACTGTAATTTTGTAGAAGCTTTCTTTAAAACCGTTTCTCTTCTGTGGAGGATGTACTGTTTTTTCCCATACGGCGTTATTTCAATCTCTTTCCGACTATTGTCGTCTGGAATAAGACTTACATGTAAAGGGCCAGAGTTGAATGCTTTTCTGAAACTTTTTTGACGGCTAAAAAATGTAAATGGGCTTATGAATTCAAATTTTATTTCCCATTCTAAATACGATTCTAAGTGCCATTTGAGGTCAGGTTTTCGAACTATTTTATATTCATACTGGCCAACATTATTTGCTTCTAGATTGCGCAGTTGTTCTAGTTTAGGAAACTTTTTGTTGTCGCCAACCTCTTTGCGTTTATAATCACCATCTTTAGTGTACTCAAACCCATACAAAGTGCCTATCTCACCATTCTGTTCAAAGTCTGTAACGTCTGCAAGGTCTTTTAATTCTAAAGTTATACACCTCACAGGCGCTAATGTAACTCCGGATTCTTCTGGCCCACGCGACATTTTTTAGTACAACTTATTATTTTATTTCCAAAACAATGTGCAGGTTATCACATTTTACGACTTTCCCCGTTTTGTCTGTGATTTTTATATTAAATGATCCAACCTCCCACAAACTAATCTTTTAAAACTGTAAATTAGGGAATCGTATAATTTCATAATCGCAATATGCAGCTTTCCCTGACGGAAGAGCTCTTAAAACAGTTGAGGGCCTTTCATCATATAAGTTTTCATCAGTGCTCAGCTCATCTAAATGAACATAGAGTAATGAATGTAATTCAAGATCGAGCGGATTTTCTCCTTCATAAGTAGTTTTGTTTGATGTAACAATAAATCTTTGAGCGTCCTGACTGTCAGTTGCAAAGCCTAACATTTTAGCTAGCTTGTTATCAAAATAGTAACTTGCTGCTTCAGGCTTGAATGTTAACATTGTTTTTAGATTTGCATTGTTAAGTTTGAGAGTAATGTCTAAGTTACTCATTGCTTCTTTTAGTGAGCAAACCCGTAATAACCATCAGGTATTGTTAACTGGCGAACTTCGTTGCTTCCCTTTCATATTTTTTAATCTTATTATTCCCCTTGGCTTCAGTTATATTAACCATACGACTTTGTAGAATATTTCATGGAGCGCGACCATTTGGTTCCACAATCGTTCTCAATAGCATGTTCTAAAACGAAGGACGGTCTTGAGTTGTTATTGTTACAAACATTTTTTAAACGAAATATAAATGAGCGCGTTCAAATATACTAAAGATGCAAAATATTCTGTTGGGCCGCACTACAATCTTAAAAAATATAACAACTGATACTCTTGACATTGCTGTGACCCACACTGACACCTTTCAAGTAAAGGTGAGTACTCATTAAACAGATATCTTAACCCTCCTATTAAAAAAGACTACATCGGAAAGTGTGGTTCAGTCATCCGATGCAGTTTTATCAGAACCGTTAAACTTTGCTGTGTTTTGTGCATCAACTGGGTGTGGAGTATCGTATGCTAATTATCTAAATCATCCTGATCCTTTGGTGAGGTCAGTGTACAGATTTCATTTTTATTACACCTTCAGACGTATTTTGACTGAACTGCGAGCGCCATTACCAAATGACAAACCGTTTAATCCATTCAGCAACCAATAGACATGAAGGCTTTTGAAAGGATCTGTAACGAATTCAATATTAATGTTAAGACAGACTTTAGACAAAAGTCGGATCTTAATCATGGCTTAGCACTCCTTATTTGTGGGGCGTGCACAGAAAGTATAACTATGACTGGGATCCTCCTTATACATCTTTTCTTCAGGCACAGGCGTTCACCTCGGGTCCATAGAGCAAGAGCATAAACAGCATGGACAACATTTATCTTAGGCACATCTGAGGGCCTAACTAAAGCGGGAATAGAACGAATTAAACGACTCTATTCGTACTTACGTTTGGTGTTTGCTAGGTGCGCAAGCACAAGCGAGATCGAGCATAACTGATTTTCTACTGGTGTTGATGCACAAAAACAATACTTAGCAAATTTAGAGGACGCCATTAATTCTACAGTTGATTTACCTTCAAGTATAAAAAGGTACCAAAATGTTTTACAATACGCAAGATCGAAAGTAGACTTTGCTGTTGGCACTGGTTTATACATGCTGCCTTCTGACCTCAGACTCCAGATAGGTACAATAATAAACTACAATAATGAAATTCTTATAGCAGGCAATGAACAGAAGGTTGGGAAAAACGACATAAATTCTGGGCCAGTAATACTACAAACAATAAAAAAACACCCAAGATTAAGTCATCCAATCCCGAGGTTCAAAGCCCAAAGACTGTTGAAGACGTGGACTTTGTTCGCGATGACCATGAATATGAAAAGACAGCGCTAGTTGTTGGATTAACTGGCCTAGGATTACTTGGTCTTTATCTTACTAAATAGTAACCCAACTATTAAGAGAACTAATGCCCATAAGTGCTCGGCCATAAAGCCAACTACTTTGCTTGCAGTAGACAAAAGCCAGCTAATAACACTCCCTAATATACCTGGTAAAGAGTCTATAGCTTTACCAGCTAATTTTTTTTATAAACTCGCAAGATGATCAAGCTGTTTTTTTACCCATGATTTATCAGGAGATGGCGGTGGAGGCACTGAACTTTGCCCTCCACCACCGCCTGTAATAGCCATCACCAGTGTACTTATTGCAAATCCTAAGGCTGTTATAACGCTCGCTAATGTGACGCCTTGCTCTCTAAACAGCGTTTTTATTCTTTCTGCTAGCGTTGTGTTTTCATATAAAAATTTTTCGATAGTTTCTCTTATTCTGTTCACTTGAGTTCGTAATTGGTCTCGGTTAGTAGTCGTTACTTCTAGTCTTGCTGATCTTTCTTGTTCAAGATCTTTTAGTCTTTGTCTTATTTTTTCTTTAATCTCACGCCCTACGATGGCCTCGTTAGCCTCAGCGAGTTTTTCTTTTTCTCTTTTTATATGCTCATCTAGTTCACCTAGTTTTGCTACATTGTTTGTTAATTCGCCTCTGATGGTTCTTAAAGTACGATCAAGGGCTCTTAATTCTCTTATAGACCCCTGTATTTCTTGCGTGGGCAGCGGTGGATCGTGTATAGTTCTTAATGCTGCTTCTTCTTCTTCAGTGAGTTCTGTTTCTATTGCTTGATTTATTTCGCCCGCTGCTTGACTTAAATCTTCAGGTTTCATGTTTTGCATTTGGTTATCTGTTGGGAGTACTTGTTGTATGTTTTGAAAGGAAGCAACGCCCTCCTCATCTAATTTTGGTTTAGTAAAGCCAAGGCGATCCCGCTCGCTCGCACTGAGCCTTTGTCTAATTGTATCTGCGCCTACAAACTTGAAGGGTTTCGTTTATGCGTAAGCTGAATAAGTTCTCCTTTGTCGTTTTTCACATACAAATGGTTATCTTTTGTTTAAATCATCAGGGTATATAGTTTCAGGAGGTTCTAGTTCTAAACTTTGGTATAATGATCTGACCTTACTTTCTGTTAATTCACGCCTTTGCTCCCCTTCGGCTATTTCATCCTCCAATGAGAGCTCCGAGCGATGCTGTGTCAAAGGAGTTCTTTCATCCATGCGGCGTCTACAGGATCAATATCATAATCTCCAAAGTCAATTCCGCCATGTTTTAAATAATTAACTTTTTATTTTGTTTTATAAAAATGTCACAAGTATATGGCTCAATTCTTAACCCACATAGAAAGCTGAAAGAACCCCATGGCGTGAAGGGAAATAAACGGAATATTACTGTTCCAAATAATCCATCTACTATTGATGCAGATCAAATTCTTACTGTTAAATTTCCAGACCTAGGAGCGGATGATTTGATTGTGCCGGCTCTGCACGGCTTGCTTTCCAAAATAGAACTCGCTTCAACAACAGACCCAACCAGAACAGTTGTCCAGAATCTGGGGCGGGCAATCGTTAAGAAAATTTCTATAAAACTTGAGGGGAAAGAAGTATTTTCTTTACACAATGCAGACATATTTTTAACCTATTCTGATCTATGGCTAACCGCGAATGAAAGGGAGGATCTTGCATTTCAAGGAATCGAAAATGAAGAAGCACTAAAACTTAGAATAGACGCCGAAGTCCTGCAGATGCTAAAAGCAGCAAAAAGGCTTTAGCTGTAAGTTATGCGTATGGTAATCGCTTTTCCATACCCTTAGATTTTGAGTTGTTAAAAGCGCATGCCCCATACTTTCAAGGAGCATTAAAAGACAGATTGTCATACGAACTAACTTTTAATGAATACAAACGTGTTATCAGATCAACAGACACCGAAGCAAAGTACAACATTTCTGACATCTCGTTAGAGTTTGATGTTGTTAGCAACTCTAATTTAGCAAGGCTGATTGGGCAACAATTGAGTCACAATTAGTAATATATTACGAAAACGTGCGTCATCATTCAACATATCCTAAAAGCAGGGCAGACGCTATATGGAATTTTAATCTTAGTGTCACAGTAAAATCGCTTAAAGGTATTTTATGCTGTGTGAAGATGAAGAACATTCGCAAGAGCAAGTGAAAGTTTTTTAATCAAAAATAACGAAAGTGCAATGTACAATTGATGGTAGTCCTAACCAAATCTATGCTAGCGGACTTAGACCTTATCATCATTTTGACGAAATAAGAAAATTGTTTGGGGTGGGAGGGGTAGAAGTCCAACAGCAGACCTTGCGTCTAAAGATCTACACCTTCACAGTGTTAGGCTTGATGATTATTTACATCAAAATACGGTTTATGGATTGACCTAAGGTCAACAGAGGATAATCAGTTGCATGGAAGTGGGAGAACGGTTAAAGACGTAAACATTCAAATTGAGAAAGAAAAAGAAGCCGATAAACCACTTAATGTACATTTGTTTTTATTAATTGATGCCACAGCTGAATATTACAAAGAAAAGATTAGACTTTGTAGAATACTAAATTATTTTTTCATTTTTAAAAAAGCATGTCTGTTCAAGTTTATCCAAATGTGCCTACAGCGCCAGAGTCGCCAAGAGAAGAGATAGTAGAAACCCCGGCATAAAAACCTTTAGATTAACCAACATTACACAAATGCTACAAAAAACTAGAGCAGGACCTTTCAAATACAGCAAAACCAAACGAAGGTGTTCTGCTGCCTTTAATGCTGTTACCTATGTTAATACTGGAGCTTCAACTATAAGTGCTGCATCAGCAGGAACGAGTGTTGGCCTCTTAGCATCAGGCGTAGGCGCACCCGCAGCTTTACCTCTAGGCGGTTTGTCTTTAGCTCTTGGCCTGTGTTCATTAGCCGTAGGTGCTGCTAGCCAAAAAATAAAAAACTAAACTCCAAAAGCACACAGCTATAGTTCAACTAATAACAGCTAAACTTAGTTCCTTCAAGCTGATAATAAATAAAGCACTAGCTGACTCAAACATCACGGATGAAGAATTTAATCGTTTACAGGTCGATTTTGATGACTACAAAAGACAAAAGTTTGATCTTCAAAGAAAGGCGAGGACAAGTTTTTCTCAACAGCCAGACCCCGGCAAATAAAAAAGGAATGTTTAAAAAAAGTAAACGAAACATTAAACTCTGCTCTAAACAGCTCACATTAACAACGCCAAAGGGTGTTTATACTTTAGTTTATGAGTCTAAACACAAAAGACCATCGATATTGATAATTATTTTTTTTTATTTAAATAAATATTTTGAGTTAGAAAAGAAACTCAGCATGGATAAGATATATGAAGGACCGGACGAATTGTTTGAAGGAATGCTTAAGGAAGAGCGTTTGTCAAGAGCACTAAATGATATTGATTTAGAAGTCATTGATCCAGCAAGCGTACGGGCAAGTGTTGCTCATGCTATTTCTCAAGTTCCAGGTAAACTAACAATAGACCCTCCAGTTAAAGTAATGTTAGCTGTTTTAATCGACTATGTAACAATAAATGAAGAAAATCTAGAAGTCTGGGTTTCAACTAAACAACAGACTATTCTTTCTCATAATGACTTAACACCTGGTTGGGCAGACCAGCTGCTTACACAGTTTGATGTGGCCGCTGAAGAAGCCAAAATGAGAGGCTCTGGTTGGTCAGAGGGCGAAGTCTTAGAGATTAGATTAAAACAGGCTAAGTATGCGCCGATTGTAGGCAGGTCTTACATTCCACTACCTCCAGCATTAGTTGCAAAAAGAGCAGTTCTAAACATAAAGAATACAGACGATAACAAATGTTTCATGTGGTGTGTTCTCGCAAGGCTGCATCACGCCCGCAAAAACGCAGAGAGAGTGTCTAACTATCACCCTTACACTAATGATCTTAACTTTAGTGGAATATCCTTTCCTGTTAGCGTGGATTCCATTGATCAGTTTGAAGAACAAAAACAAACCAATAACTGTTAATGTCTACACATGGGATGAAGAAACAAATTTACAGCCTATTAAAGTGTCCAAGAACAGTCCAACAATAGGTGATCCAGACAAAAGCCATGTTGACTTACTACTGATGCTTTCACCAGCGGGGCTACTGCATTACATATTGATACGCACAATGAGTAGATTATTGCGGATACTTCAAAGCAAGGACTTAAGCAAGAATTCTGAGAAAAGGGTTTAACAAGAATTCCATCTGTGCAAGCCGCGAGTGAACATATAAAACATTGTATTAACCCAGTTGACTGTAATACAGAACTAATTACGCCCCCCACCCGGATCTAAATTAGTTGTTTTAAGAACTGGAAAACGGATGCAAAATTCTCCATATGTTGTTTACGCAGACTTAAATCGCTTATTTTTTCTTATGAAGGGCCAGGCCACAAAAACTTCGAAAAACAGTCTTAATGGTAATCATCAGATTTGTTCATTTGCCTTCATTATTGTTAGGTCGGATGGCGTCATTCAACGCCAGAATTTATACAGGGGGACCGATGCGGCTAGAAGATTTTTAAAAGCGCTGCAGCAAGTGCGTAATGACTGTTCTAATAATCTAAATTTATCTGAAATCATAATGACCCCTGAAGATCAACAACAGTATGACTTAGCCACTCACTGTTGGTTTTGTGGTTTGGGCCTCTCATCAGACGCAGTAAGAGACCATGATCACATTAGTGGAAAGTTCAGAGGAGCGGGCACACAGTAAATGCAATCTTCAACTAAAGTTTGAACAAAGACATGGAAGCTGCCTGTATTCTTTCATAACTTGCGAGGTTACGACTCTCATCTTATAATAAAAGAGTGGGCGATGCCTTCGGGGTGTCATGCATTGCACAGTCATCAGAAAAGTACATGTGTTTCACTTTAAATAACATGTCTTTTTATGACTCTATGCAACACATGATGGGTTCATTAGAGTCACTGGCTATGTCCTTAAAGTCCTGCCCCAAAAACGGAAGAATATTTTGACCCAACTCTCGTTAAAAAAAGGGCGTTTATCCTTATGAGTACATGAACAGTTGGGGAAAGGGTTTTACGAAGATACACTTCCACCTAAAGGCGCGTTCTTTTCTAGTTCAGAGGAAAGGAAATCAGTGATTTGATTACCAGCATGCTCAAGATGCGTGGCAAAAGTTAGAGTGTAAACGATGGAGACTATCATGATTCATACTTGATGGCTGATACATGTTTGTTGGCGGACCCGTCTTTGAAAATTACAGAAAGACCTGCATGAAACATTTTAGCCTGGATCCCGCGCATTTCATTTCTGCGCCCCGGGGTGAGTTGGGATGCTTTCCCTTAAAATTTACTGGAGTACAGATGATTTATTGTCTGACCTGCCCTGCTTCAGATGATTGGGAAAACGGATTGCGTGGAGGAATTAGTTTTGGCGTCGCATCATTACTGTAAAGCAAACAACAAATACTTGGACGACTATGATCCGAGTAAAAGGTCTAACTATTTCATGTATTTAGATGCAAACAATCTGTATGGTTGGGCTATGGCGCAATCACTTCCATTCGTAACTTTAAAAAGTACACAGGCGGTGATCCGAAAAATATTCAAAAGGCATTAAAGTGGTTGAGCAGTTTGAGCCGGGGTCAACAGGGGCGGTTTTTATTCTAGAAGTTGACTTAGAAATCCTCATGAACTCCATGACCCGCATAATGACTATCCATTAGCGGCAGGGAAAACCTAAAGATGGCGAAAACAGAGCCCCCTAAACTTGTGCCTAATCTTCGAGGTAAAAAAATTATGTCTGTCATTACAGACTTCTACAATTTTATTTAAGACACGGTTTGAAGTTGACAGCAGTTCATCGTATAATTGCTTTTGATCAAGACAGTTCATGAAACCATACATCATGAAGAACACTGATCTCAGAACTAAATCCACAGATGCCTCAGAAAAAGACTTTTTCAAGCTGATGAACAACAGTTGTTTCGGAAAGACTATGGAGAATCCGCACAAGCGCAAAGACGTCAGATTGGTCACCAGAGAGAACGAAGCAATTAAGCTGACTTCTAAACCCTAATTATCAGGACTTCAGAAGATTTCATGATCAGCTTTTTGGTATAATGATGAAAAAAAAAAAAAGTCAAATTGGATAACCCCGTTTTTATTGGGTTTACTGTTTTAGAATTATCCAAGCTTTTGATGTTAGAATTTCTTTATGACTACTTTAAGCCCCTATACCCTGAGTCCAGAGTACTTTACAGATACAGATAGTTTTGTTATAGATATCCCTACTGAAGACATCTATAAAGACATGGAAATAGAAGTAGCTAAAGGGCATGCGGGATGGTACGACACATCCGATTACCCTAAGATTCGCCTTTGCATTCTATTACTAACAAGAGGTTTTAGGAAGATGAAAGATGAATTATCTGGAAAGGTGATCAAGGAGTTTGTTGGGTTAAGGTAAAAAATGTACAGTATTTCGAGCCAGGAGAAAACCATTAAAAAAGCAAAGGGAATATCTCGCAGTTTTTGTGCAGTCGAGCATATCACATGACAACTACAAAGAAGCATTGTTTGGCAATAAGACTTTTCATCATGACAACGTAAAACTGCGATCTAATCTACATGAGATCAACACAACTGTTGTAACAAAGAAGTCATTAGATAGAACAAACACAAAACGTGTTGTTTGTTAATCCAGAGTTTTCATATGCATATGGACATTGGAGAACCGTAAAATAATTAAAGCGGAACTGTGTTGGTGGGATTATCTGCAGTTCTTCTTTCACAAAAGATCTTTGAGGAGCCGGTTGTTTTGTTGTGTCAGTTTCTTGTAAATAATACACGGGCGGATTCATCTTTACAATTCTTTTTATTTCATATGGATCATCAACACTCCAAACTGGATCGGTTGCCCTGATGCAAGTGTCCCCTTCTGCTTCCCCCGGTAAATAAAGGTACCTTACTTTTAAACCAAACGGAAATAGTTTGCGGGATGAAGACTCTCCTTCAGCAACATTTATTGTTTTTCTTTTGATTGCTTGTACTGGTTTTAGCCCTTTAAATTCTTCATTATTCATTGCACGTAGAACTGAGGGCAGTCTTCTAACCCATTCTGTGTTGCGAGAATTGTCAATCAGCTCTCTATGATACTGGTAGGAGAAAAGTCTTTCGGCTAACTGTTTGTTAAAGTTTTCAACCCAAAGCCTGTGATCTGTGAACTCTGGAATGCCTCTTTTAATGGTAACTCTATGTTTTAACAATAATTGATTCACTCGGCCTTTAAATTCTTTTCCATCATCGACTTGAATCATGCGAGGATAAGTTAAGGGGCCTCTTTGGGTTTATATCAGTTGTATAGCGACAGCAACAGCAGAAGCACTCTTTTGTGTTAACGGTTCCGCATCTTTGTATCTTGAAGCTATGTCAATGACTGTGAGTGCGTACTTAAATCTTTTTCGTCTAATCGTATCAGAGGGTAAATATAGAAGGTCCATTTGATGGGTGTCGTTTGGAGTTGTATTGACAAAGTGTGGTCTCTGTATTCGTCTAGGCGCAGGTAAATAAATTTGCCAAATCGCTTGTTTAGATAACCATTCTTTTGCTGTTTGTTCACTGACTCCCGCTGCTTGGCTTAGCTTTTTAATTGCTGTGTTCCCTTCCAATATCCTTTTGGTGAATAATAGATTTTGTTCATTTTTTATTCAGCCAATATTATGCGCAACAAAATAGACAACAGTCATACCAACGACAATAAACGCGATTTCTTGCATCTTTTGTTTTTCTGAGGGTTTGATAAAAGTTGCTGAATTTTGGTGGGGGCAATGTCTGGATTGGTTTGCCCGTTACTAGATAATACTCTTTTATTGCTTGATCAACATCTTTAAATGTGTAAGCTGCATGTCCTGTTTTTTCAGTGTGTTATTAATAAAATCTAACTGCTCAATTCTTTGCTTTTCATAGTGATCTTGTGCTGCAGCTAGTTGCTCCACAGCTTTGTTATGTCTTTTTCTCTCGCCGTCATCCCGCAGTTTACTAAACGCATAATTACTTCCGCTAAAGCAAGCGCATTCACCACAGCACCACCTATCATCATTACGAGTGAAGCCATTTTTTATAAATGTATTTTTTTACATATTTATATTCTCTGGAAATTATTCCTTGCTTAACTAGAAAATCTTTCGTAGCAAATGAAGCTGTAATAATAGCGATTAGCTTTGCTGAATCCTCAAAGTCTAGTTTGCCAAGATCTGCCAGTTTTATTTTTAACAGGCTTTTACCAAGCATTGAGTATCCTACACTTAGGCCTCAATAACGGCAGAATGGTATACAAGGTTGGCAATAGTTTTTCGGTGCTCATTTTAAAAAATAAAATAATTATAATTAATAAAAAACATGAACAGCGATGATCTGCTAGAGCTACAGAGCGGCCTACACTGTCTTGGACTTACAAATGAAGAAGTTGATGACCAAGCTATTATGCCAAAAGGAAAGGTTGTATTCTTTGGCAGCATGTGGAAAAACAAAACAGTTCCTCGGAACTGAATTCAGCATAGAAAGATTCAACAGATGTCGCCGCAAGACATTATAAAGTATCATAACAGGTATGAAGCACAGCTGGGGTCGAGAATGGTGAAAAGCGTCGGGCAAACGGTTCTTAGTTTGTACACTAAACTAGTTAGTAAATTTGCTCCCATTGATTCTGAACAAGACTTTATGTATGATTTAACGCAAGATCCAGTTTTAACAAAGTCATTAGAGTCTCTAAGCTGTGATTTATATTACAGATTTGGAACATTGTTATCGCCGTTAATCATGGGATTAATTACTTTTAATCATATAGATTTTATTTCCCTTCAAAATGAACGAGTCGGAAAATCAGCAGAATCAGGAAACACTGAATCAGAAAACACTGAATCAGGTAGAGATAGTGACAAGTGAAAAGCTAAAGCATCCTGGGCGTGTTGCAGCAGGAAAAAGAGTAGCAGAGTTGAACAGACAAAGAAAATTAAAGTTACAATCACAGAATATAACTCATAATGAAAACATAACACCGCCCAACGCCCAAAAGTTAATCCAATGCCAGCTCCAGAACAAGAACAAGTTAATTCAAGGTCTACAGCCCAAAGTCTTCATGGAATATTGAACTTAAAACAGTTGTCATTTTTGGCGCCATTGCTGCTGCTGGGGGCAGTTATTACGGTTATTTAAAAATTTTAAACAACGGCAACAAAAAACAAAAGCAATCAAAAAAATCTGAACCACTAAATACAGAAGACAACAGCACGCCAGCACTGCCAATAACAAAAAATCATTTTGATCCATTTAAAATGCAATAATATTTTAAGAACTTAAATTTAAATTTTTTTGATAAAATAGAACATGGCGTATTATAAAATGGTGGAGTCAAATAAATAAAGACATGGAGTCTATAAAAGACA
>JAFLJL010013497.1:22500-24113 GCA_018398815.1 Conus ventricosus | reverse complement strand
GAGGACAGGTAGAAATGAGAAAGAAAGGTGGAAACAAAGAAGAAAAAAGGCAGGAAGAGGGGATAGAAGCAGGAGAATTGAAGAGAAGGAGAAGCCGGACAAAAAAGGAAGGGGGAAAAAGGAAAGAAAGAAAGTATGAAAGGATAAAAGGAGAAGGAGAGGTTGAAAGAAAAAAAGAGCAGGAGGGGAGAAGGAGAGGGAAAGGAAAGGAGGACAAAAGGAAAGAGAGGAGGAGAAACAAAGACAGAGGAGAGGGGGAAAAGTGTCACGAGGAAAGGCACAGGACTCACGGAGAAGACAAGAAAAGGAAAAGGACAGGAAGAGGAGAAGATGAAGAAATGAATGAGATGAAGAAAGGAAGATGAGAAAAGGGAGAGTAGAGGATAAAAGAAGAGGAAAGAAAAAAAGGAGGAGAAGAAAGGCACAAGAGAAGAGGACAACGGTAGGAAAAGAAAAGAGGGAAAGAAAGAGAACACGTGGTAAAAGTAAGAAAAAAGACAGGAGAAGAAAAGGAGAAGGAGAGGACAGACATGAAGAGGACAGACTGAAGAAGAGGATGTCAACAAGACAGAAAGAGCAGAGGAAGAAGAAACACGAGAGGAAAAACATGGAGATGGAGACAAGGAGGCGACCAACAGGAAGAGGAGAAAGACGAGTGAAGAAAATGAGAGAAGGATGAGGAAGGGAACGACAACTGGAAGAGACCGTTGTCAGACTCCTCAACTCAGTGATGTGACTGTTCCGGACCGCTTCACACGGCTCAGCGGAGCGTGAATTCATGCCAGACCAGTCTGCCATCGTCTCTCCCTCGCCTTTTTTCTTCTTTGTTTCCACCTTTCTTTCTCATTTCTACCTGTCCTCCTCTTCTTCTTCCCTCTGAACTCCCTCTTCTCCTGTCTTCCATCTCTCCTACCCCTTTTCCTTTCCTTCGCTCCTTCTTTCCTGTCCTTCTTTTGTCTCCACCTCCTTTCCTTCTGTCTTCCTCTGTTTCTCCTCTTCACATATCCTCCTGTTCTCAAAAACAGCAGAGCTGATGAGGAAGGGAGGAACATGAGATGAGGAAAAGAAGAAGAACGGGGGAGGGAAAGCAGAAAGGAGACGAGGAGAGGAAGAGGACAGCAGGAGTGAAGAGGAGAAAAAAAGAAAGAAAGAAAAGAGTCTGGCATCACGAATCAGGCGCATCATAGACCCAGACAGCCCCGCTCTCTTCCCCCAAAGTTCCCATCCTGCTCTTATGCCAAACTGACCTAACTCTCCAGCACGTAAACATTCATTAACAACAAATAGCATGCGAGGGCGAGTAGGCTTACATCAACCATTCTTTGGGGACGAGGGAAGGAAAGGAGGGAGAAGAAGGGGGTGACAGGAGGACAGCAGGAGGAGAGGATGAAGAGAGGAGAGGAGGAATGGAATAGCAACTAGAATGAATGGAGAATGTAAGGAAAGGGAGAGATGAAGCATGGAAAGGAGAGGAGGAGAGAAGGAAGAGAGGAGGAAGAGAGAAGCAAAGGAGAAGGGACAGAGAGATAAGACAGGAGCCAGAGAGAACGGGAAATAAGAAGAGAAAATGAAAAGAGGAGGCGCTGAGCAAAAAAGAAAAGAATAGAAATAAG
>JAFLJL010013497.1:0-17500 GCA_018398815.1 Conus ventricosus | reverse complement strand
ACGAAAATAGGAAGCAAAAAGAGAAGGAAAGAAGAGGGGGCAGAGGAGCAAGAGAGGAGCAAGAGAGGATGAAAGTACGAAGAGATAAGGAAGGTAGACGAGCAGAACAAACGAAAAGAATGAGAACAGGTAGAGGTTATCATTATCATTATTATGAATACTTATATAGCGCCTATCTTCGGCTAGAGACCAAGCTCTAAGCGCTTTACAACCCACACCCGTTTACACAATGGGCTGCCTACCCGAGTAGTGCCGACTGAAGAGCTGCCAGCTGGCGCTTCATTCAGTCGTTTCCCGTGTCATCCAGTCCATGTCGTTCAATATCGTTCACTCAGTTTCCTTACTTCCTTCATTCATTACATTCCTCACGCAGGGTGTATGGTATATGTGACGTGTCATCCATACCAGCGGCCAAACTGGCCTTCTCTTCTGAAAGCTTGTGATGGGATTTTACGTGTGCGCAAGATGTTATGCGTGCGTTCACACACGGAACCTCGGTTTATAGTCTCATTCGAAGGACTTTTGGGAAATGGAGTCAGAACCAACGTTAACTCCGAGGGAAAAATGCCCGGTACCGAAACGGCCCGGCGCAGATTCGAACCGGAAACCCCAGGATAACCAAGATTACGAGCCCGGCGCTCTCCCAACTGAGCTTTTCCCGGCCCCCAAAATGTGAAAGGGAAAAAAAAAAGGGGGAAAAGAAGGGGGGGAAAGGAACAGGAAAAACGATAAAAGGAAACAAGAAAAACATGAAAAAAAGGCCCGGGTTTAAAAAGTAAAAAGGGTTTTAAAGGGGGGAGAGGAAGAAAAGGAAGAGAAGGAAAGGAAAAAAAAAAGACGGGAAAAAACAGAAATAAAAAGGTTTGGGGCCCCCGAAAGAACGGGAAAAGGGAAAGGCCGGGGAAAGGGGGGGGAAAAAAAGGAAAGAAAGATAAGATGAAAAGGGAAGAGAAAAAGAGGATAATTTGGGAAAGGGGGAAAAGAGGGGGAAGGGGAACTTTTTAAAAAACCTTTTCTTTTCGGGCCCTCACCCTTTCGCCCTCAACCAGTTGGGGGGCGAAAGTGCCCCCGAATGAATTTTTTTATAGTTCTCTGACTATTAATACTAATTTACAAAAGTTTTCTTTGGGGAAAACGTGGGGGAAAAGCAATGGCTGAAAATCCCATGAGAAAACGTAGGGAAAACAAAGCAGTTACTAAACGCCCCCCCTTTACAAAAGGGCCCGGGGCAGGAAAACCCTTTTAAATTTGGGCAAAATTGTTAACCTGCCAAAGGGAATCCGCACTATCAAATACGAAAAACCCGCCTTTAAGGTTGACCCATCATTTAATTTGTGCTTTTTGGGCTTAAAGGATTTAGCAAGGGCAATACCGCTACACAAGCCTGCTGCGTCCCCGTCTTGTGAAACCCCTTTTTCCCCCAAATCAAGTCCTGAGTTTAAATCCCCGTACGCTTTTTTGGGCAACTTCTACCATTTTACATCAAACAAAACGGGGCTGAAAAGGGACGTGCGCGAGTGTGGCTAGCTTTAGAATTGTGTATGTTAAAAACTTGGCGAGTAAAGGGGAAGTGAGTTTCAATCCTTCGCTAGTGTTTAAAAGTGACGATAATATTATCAAAAACGGCTGAAATGTTTTTTTCTTCGCAAAAAAAACTTTCTGATAAAACAGCCCGACCCTTGTGGAAAAAAAACATTTTTTAATCATGAGGCCATGGAAATTTTTTTCCCAAAAAAAATTGAGGGGCGGGCCTTGTTCTCCCCCCTAAAACCCAAAAAGGAAGCATTTCGTTTTTTTTCCGCAACAAAAAACGGCCCTATCATTGAAGATCTTGACAAATTTTTAAAAAACCCAGTTTTGGGGCCTACCTTCCAAACCATTTGATGAAAAAAAAACCTTTTAAAAACTTTTCCCAAAAATGACTCCCTTTACAGATGCTTTTTTACCGGAAAAAGATAAAAAAGGGAAAACCTCTTTCCAGGCTTTTTTTTTAGGGCATTGGCTTCAGAAAGAAAAACCCAATTTTAAAACCCAGTCAAAAAAAAAAAAACTGGGATTTTAAATTTTAAAAAAAAAAGGGGTTTCCCTTTTTTGATCAAACCTGTGCAAGAAACAAATTAAAAAGTGTCTTTTTTTGTTTCTATTCTTATCCAAAATTTCACAAACTCGCGATTTCTTTAAATAAATTTAAACAAAAAAACGAAAACTCATTCTAAAAATTACATACAATCCAACCCCAACTTTAAAGAAATTTTTGGCATGTTTAAAAATGAGGGTTTTTAAAACCCTTTCAGGGCAGGAGAAATTTTAGCCCCCTTCCCACACCTTTTTACTACCGCGGGCCTGGCAGTTTGCCAGCATTGACCCGGCTAGAAAGAAACCCCCAAGCAATACTGGGGTAAATTTCAGGCGAAGCCCCTGATTGACCTAAAAAAAAGGCACAGCCGGGTCGTAAAGTTTTCTGAACTACGGGGGAGGGGTTTCTAAAAAAGTAAAGGTTTACGCGAAACCCCCCGGGCTACAGCAAAGGGTACTTTTGACCCAAACGGGGAAAACCCGGGGTTTTATGCATAACCGCTTTTTTTGGGACCCCCCATCATTTGGGGCGTTCACTAAGAGCTTTTAAAAAGGTGTCGCCCCCCCCTCATTTACCTTTCTCATATTACCCATGCACTCGGTTAACAGGTGCGGGCCCTGCGCGGGGGGGTTTTGGACTACTGGCAAAGTATAAACGTGGTTCTAAAAATAGAAAAGGGTTTACGCGAAACCCCCTTTGGCAAAATTTTCCTAAAAATTTTTGCTTAAAAACGTGGCTGTCTTAAATTTTAGGGACTTCAAGTGCGGACAACAAAAACCCCCCTTCATTTCCCTCCCAAGCACTGTCCTGTTTATTTGGGTTTGTTTTTTGTTTGTTTGTTTTGTTGGGTTTTTTGCCCTACCCCCGCAACACGTCCCCCACCCCCACGCACCCACACCCCCACCCAAACCCCACCCCACCCCCCCCCCACCCCACACACATGCACCACTCAAGTCATCCACAAGTTTTTAACTCAAGTTACCCCCAGTTACCCCAACAATTGCCCTAATTTAATTTTTCAATTTAATTTTAAATCACCTTTAAGTCACCCAATTTGCCCTAAAGTCACCCTCAAGTCTTTCAAAAGTTCTTAAAATTTTTTTTCAATTTCCTTCCCCAAAGGTTAAACCCTAAGATCAAAAAAAAGTCTTTCCTTTTAATACAACCAAGTTCTTATTTAAGTTATCTTATAATTATAAAAAAAATACAATTTTTTTTTATCAAAAATATTTAAATCCCTAAATAGTCACACACGCCTCAAAAAACGCTCATCGTTGGGGATGTCTTCCCTCAGCTTTTTTTGCGCGAGATGGGGCCCAGCATAGATTTAATAAAAGTTCTTACACCCTAAGCAACCACTTTGTTTAAAAATTCTGGTCTAGGGAAAAAAAGGGGTCTTTTATAACCCCATGTCTTTATTTTTTTTGCCCTTTAAATTCTTTTATAATCCCCCCCAAAGATCTTTTTTAAAAAAAATTTTAAAAAATTAAATTTCTTAAAATATTATTGCATTATAAAGGAAAAAAGGATGCTTTGTTTTTGGGGGTTTTTTGGCCCGTTGTTTTTTTCTGTTTTAGGGGTTCCCAGTTTTTTTTTGATTGTTTTTTGTTTTTGTTGCCATTGGTTATATTATTTTATAACCAAATTAACCCCCCCCCAAAACAGCACAATGGCCCCAAAAAATGGAAAACATTTTAAAATTCAATATTCCATAAACTTTGGTGTGTGGGTCTTGTTTTCACTGATTTTTTAAAACCCGGAAATTAAAATCAACTTGTTTCTGGGGGTTGGCTTTGTTATTTTTCATGAGGGTTTTTATATTCTGAAACATTAATTTTTTTTGTCTGTTCCCACTCTGCTAATTTTTTTCCTGTTTTAAAAAAACCCCCGGATGGGGAAAGCTTTTCCGGGGCCCCCCCTGATTCAGGGTTTTCGATTCTGTTTGTTTTTCTGGTTTGGGTTTATTTTCTCCACCGATTAAATTTTTCCTGGTTCTGAGTTTTTCCAGCCGTTCTTTTTGAAGGGAAACAAAATTATATAAAATTTAAAAGTTTTTAAATCCCATAAATTTAAGGGCGAAAACCCAATGTTCCAAATCTGTAGTATGATCACACCCTAGAGACTCAAAATGACTTTTTTTAAAACGGATTTTGGGCTTTAAATAACAAAGACTTGTTCAGAATAAAATGGGGGCAAATTCCCGACTTTTTTAGTGTAAAAAACTAAAAAACCCGTTTCCCAAAACGTTTTTTACCTTTCCCCCCCCAAAACGCGCTTATACCTGTTTGATACTTTAAAAATTTTCTTGTGGGCACTGTTGAATCTTTTCAATCCCTGAATTCATTCCGGGGAAACTTTTTTGTTTTTTCCCCCTGCTGCCAAAAAGAATCAGGCCTTCCCTTTTTGGGGCCCTAATATTGGGGTCTCAACTTGGTCTTTCAAAAATTTCGGGAAGGGTTTTTGGGCTCCCTTGTAGTGAAAGGAAAGGTCATCACTGTTCATTTTTTTTAAAAATTAAAATTATTTTATTTTATAAAAATAACCCGAAAAAACTTTTTTAAAAAACCCTTTGTATACCTTTTCGCTGTTATTGGGGGACTAAGTGTAGGATACTCAAGCTTGGAAAAAACCCTTTTTAAAAATTTAAAACCACCCGTTCTTGGCAAACTAACTTTGAGGTTTAAAGAAAAAGCTGTTGCTATTGTTGCGCTTCTTTTGCTACAAAAAGATTTTTATTTAAAAGAAAGGGAAATTAATTCCAGAAAAAAAAAATAGTAAGAAAAAAATACATTTAAAAAATGGCTTCACTCGAATAATGTAGGCGGGCTTTTGGTAAATTGCCTTGTTTTTGGGGAAGAAATTTTTGCTTTTGGGAAAACTGGGGGGAGAGGGCGAGAGAAAAGACATAACAAGCTATGGGGGAATGCAGGCACAAGGACGCCTATAAAAGCAAGACTTGACCCTTAAAATTTTATTAATGACACACTAAAAAAAAACGGGGGCATGCCCCCTTTACACATTTAAAAAGGTTGATCAAAAATTTAAAACAATATTTCTTTTTTAACGGGAAAAACCAAATTTCGGGGAAAATTGCCCCCCCAAAAATTCAGTGACTTTTATCAACCCAGAAAAAAAAAAAGATGCAAGAAATGGGGGTTTATTGTGGGTTGGTATGACCGTGGGTGTTTTTTGTTCCCAACATAATATTGGTGATAAAAAATGAACAAAATCTTTTTTATTCCCCCCAAAAGATTTTGGAAGGGCTCACGAAATTTAAAAAGTTTAAGCCAAGCACCCGGGACAGTGAAAAACGCAAAAAGAAGGTTTATCTAAACAACAAATTTGGAAAATTTTTTTTACCGCCCCCCAAACAAATACAAGACCACACTTTGTGAACACAAAAACCAAAACGAACCATCAAATGGATCTTCTATATTTCCCCTCTGAAACATTAGACAAAAAAAGATTTAAGTACGCACTCACAGTCATTGACTGGCTTAAAGGGAAAAATCAAAACCCAATTAACACAAAAGAGTGCTTTGCTTTTGCTGTCGCATAAAACTGAAAACCAACGGGGCCCCACTAAACTTTCCGCATATTAAAGGGTCGTTTGATGGAAAAAAATTTTAAAAGGCCCAAAGTAAAATCAATTATTGTTAAACATAGAGTTACCCCCAAAAAGGGGGCATTCCCGGGGAGTTCACAGATCACAGGCTTTAGTTAAAAACCCTTTAACAAACGTTACCCAAAAGGGATTTTTCCCTACCAGTTCACAGAGAGCTAAATTGACAATTCTCGAACACAGAAATGGGTTAGAAGACGCCCTCAGTTTTGCGCGCAATGAATAATGAAGAATTTAAAGGGCAAAAAGCCAGTACAACAATCAAAAAAAAAAAACAATAAATTTTGCAAAAGGGGAAGTTTTCACCCACCCAAACAAATTCCAAATTTGTTTGAAAGAAAGGGGTTCCTTTATTTACCGGGGAAGGGGGGGGGGACACTGCTTTCGGGGCAAAATCCATTTTGGGGTTGCCCCCCGTACGAAATAAAAAAAATTGTAAAAATGAATCCCCCCGTGTAAAAATTTTTCGAGAAACTGAACAAAAAAAACAAAAAAGCTTTCCCCAAAGATCTTTTGTGAAAGAAGAACTGCAAATAATTCCGCCAGACAAGTTCCCCTTTAATTAATTTACGGGGTTTTCCAGTGCCCAAAGGGATATGAAAAAATGGGTTAAAAAACACCCGTTTTGTGATTTGTTCTATCAATGCCCTTTTTTGTTTCAACAGTTGTGTTGATCTCATGTAAATTTGATTTGCATTTTTTCGTTGTTTTGATGAAAAGTCTTATTGCCAAAAAAAATGCTTCTTTTTTAGTTGTAAAGTGATATGTTTGACGGGACATCACGCATAAATTTCCTTTTTCTTTTTTAATGATTTTCTCCTGGGTCGAAATACTTAATTTTTTTTCCTTAACCCCCCAAAACTCCTTTATCACCTTTCCGATAAATTTACCTTCATCTTTTTCCCCAAAAACCCTTTTTATTAAAGGAAAGAATGCAAGGGGAATCTTTAGGGTAACGATGTGTCGTACCACCCCCCCATTTCCCCCTTTTTACTTTGGTTTTCCCAAAGTCCCTTTTTAAAAATGTCTTCATAGGGATATCTATAACAAAACTATCTGTATCTGTGTAAATCCCCTTTGGGCTTGGTACGAAGGTTTAAAGTATATAAAAAAAACTCTAAAAATCCCCCGCTTTGATAATTCAAAAAAGGTAAACCCAAAAATACAGGGTTTTTCCAATTTGACCCTTTTTTTTTTTTCCTTTATTATGCCAAAAAACTTTATCATTTAAATCTTTTTGAAGTCCCCGGGTAATTTGGTTTTTAAGTCACTTAAAATTTCTTCGTTCCTTTGGGGACCAATCTGACATCTTTGGGGCTTGTGCGGATTTTCCTATCTTTCCAAAAAACGTTGTTCATCAACTTGAAAAAGCTTTTTTGAAGCATCTGTGGGTTGTTCTGAGGTTTAGTGTTTTCATGATGTTTTGGTTTCATGAACTGTCTTTATCCCAAAAACAAATTTTGCGAAAGAACAGCTGTCAAACTTCAAAACCCCTGTCTTAAAAAAAATTTTAGAAGTCTGTAATGACAGACATAATTTTTTTTTTGGGCCCCGAAGATTTGGACAAGTTTAGGGGGGGCTCTCTTGGGGCCATCTTTAGAAATTTTTTGCTGCTAATGGAAGTTCCCTTTGCAGGGGCATGGGGTTTTTGAGGTATTTAAGTCAACTTTTTAGAAAAACCGGGGCTTTTTCGGGCGCCCCCAAATGTCAACCACTTTTTGCCTTTTGAATATTATTGGATTAAACCCTGTGGGCATTTTTAAAATTGCGTAACGGAAAATGATTGCGCCCTTTTCCATCCATTTCAGTTGTTTTCATCTAAAAATAAGTTTGTTAGACCTTTACCTTTGGGTCATAATCATCTAGGGATTTGTTGTTTGCTTTTTAAATAATATGCGACGCCATTTCTAATTCCCCCCACGCAATCCGTTTTTAAAACATCTAAGCAGGTAAATCTGGGCAAAAATCAAACTGTACTCCGGGAAACTTTAAGAAAGCGTCCCAGCTATCCCCGGGGGCAGAAAATTTAAAGCCGGGGTCCAGGTATAATGTTTCATACAGGGCCCCTTTCCCATAAATTTTTAAAGACGTCCCCCCAACAAACATACATCGGCCCTCCAAATAGAGGATGATAGTCTCCCCTCGTTTTACCCAAAAAAACTTCTGCCACGCATCTTGAGCATGTTGGGAATCAAATTTGCTGAAGTCCTTTTCCCCTTTAGACTAAAAAGAACGCCCCCCTTAGGAGGAAGTGTGTCTTCATCAAAACCCTTTTTAACTGTTCATGTACTCATAAAGGGGGAAAAGCCCTTTTTAACCCCGGGGTTGGGTCAAAGAATTCTTCCGTTTTTTTGGGGGGACTTTAAGGACTAGCCAATGGACTCTTTTGTCCCATCATGTGTTGCATAGAGTCATAAAAAGCTGTTATTTTGATTTAAAAAACCCCAAGTACTTTTTTTGATGACTGTGCAATTCATGCTACCCCCAAGGGTTTTTTACTGCTTGCCAAAATAAAATGAGATCGTAACCCCGCCCGGTTATGAAAGAGGGTGGGCCGCTTCCTTCCTTTTGGATCAAACTTTAGTTAAGATTTCCTTTACTATGCGCCGCCCCCCTCTGAACTTTCCGCTAAATTTTATCATGGGCTCTTCTGTTGGATTCGCTGGGTTTATGAGAGGCCTAAACCACAAATCCAACATGAAATGGCTGAACATACTGTTTTTGGTCTTCAGACCCTTTCCGGGTTTTTTGATAAATTCAATTTTAGAACCAATTTGTTACGCACTTTTCTGGGATGCGCTGTAAAAATCTTCTAGCCGCATTTGGGGCCCCTTATAATTTGGGGTTGAAGGGGCGCCTTTCCCACCCCAACAATAAAAAAAAGCAAAAGAACAAAACTGATGGGTTACCCTTAAACTGTTTTTTTGAGTTTTTGTGGTGCTGGCCCTCATAAAGGAAAAATAAGGGGACTGAAGTCTGCGGGAAACTACGTAGGGGGAAAAAATTTCATCCGTTTCCGTTTTTTAAAACTAACTTTTTAAACCAGGGGGGGGCGTAATTAGTTTTGTTTACGTCTACAGAACTTTTACAATGTTTTTTTATGTTCGCTCGGGCTTGAACGTGGCATTTTGTTAAAGTTTTCTAAAATTTTTGTTTGCCCTGATCTTTTGAAAATATGCTGCATTAGTCTTCTCATGTTCGTTTTCAAAGTGTTTAAAACGGTAAACCCCGCTGGGAAAACATCAGCCCGTAAGTCAACATGGGTTTTGTCTGGCTCGCCAAACGTTGGGCTGTTTTGGACACTCTGATGGGTTGTAATTTTTTTTTCCTAAACCCCCCTGTAGACTTAACAGTTATTGGGTTTTTTTTGTTCTTCAAACTGATCAAATTTTTCTACACTAACAGGGAAAAGGGCACTCCACAAAGTTAAGATCTTGATGAAAAGGGGGATAGTTAGACACTCCCCTCGCGTTTTTCGGTATAATGAGCCTTGCGAGGGAAAAAACCACATGAAACATTTGTTGTCTGAATTTTTTTATGTTTTGAACTGCTTTTTTTTTGTACCCCAAGCTGGGGGGAAACGGAAGAAAACCTTCCTACAAACGGGGCATACTTTTGCTGTTTTAATCTTATCTCAAAGACTTGGCCCCCCTGACCAACCAGGCCCCCTCATTTTAGCTTCTTCAGCGGGAACGTCAAAATGTTTTAAGCATTTTGTTGGGCCCCAACCGGGGGGGTTAAGTCATTTTCAGAAAGAATAGTCTGTTGTTTTGTTGGACCCAGACTTTTTGGTTTTCTTTATTTAAATTTTTACCTGTGATTAAAAAAGCTAAAAATTTCTTTAACTGGCGGGTCTATTGTTAGTTTGCCTGGGAAATTTGGGAAAAAGCATGAACAACACTTGCCTTTTTAAAGTTTGTTGGGGCAATGACTTCTAAATCAATATCATTTAGTGCTCTTGATAAACGCTCTCCTCAGGGTTCCCTTTAACAAATTTGTCTTTTCCTTCCCTATATCTTTTTCCCCCTTTGGGTTTTTTTTTAAATCAAAAAATTTATTTTTAAAATTTAAAAAAAAACAACGGTTTTAAACAGAAAAATAACAAAAGGTCTTTTTCTTTGGGGGTCATTAAAATAAAGGGAAAAAACCCCCCTTCGATGTTGTTACTGTGACTGTTTTTAAAAAAAGGGTTTTAAAGTTCGTTTCTTTTTTTAAACATTCCTTTTTTATCTGCTCGGGTCTGGCGGGTTTAGAAAAAATTTTTCCCCCCCTTTCTTTAAAAATCAAACTTTTGTCTTTTGTAGGCATCAAAAACGGCCGTAAAAGATTAAAATTTTCATCCGTGATGTTTGAGTCCCGCTATGCTTTTAAATTTTTTATCAGCCTGAAAAAAACTAAGTTTTGCTGTTATTAGTTAACCATACGGTGTGCTTTTTGTTTAGTTTTTATTTTTTTGCAGCCCACCTACGGCAAAGAACACAGGGCCCGGGGCTAAAGACAAACCTCCCCAGAGGGAAAGCTGCGGGTGCGCCTATGCCCCTTGCTAAAAGACCAACACTTTGTTCCTGCTGATGAGCGGGTAAAATCGATCCCATTTTAAAAATATGTAACAGCATTAAAGGCAGCAAAAACCCCGTTTGGTTTTTTTGTATTTTGAAAGGGCTTGCTCTAGATTTTTTTGCATTTGTGTAAGTTGGTTAATCTGAAGGGTTTTTTGTTAGGGGTTTTACATCCCCTTTTTTTGGCGACTCTTAGGGACTTTTGGAAAAAATTTTGAACAGACGGGTTTTTATAAAAAAAAAAATTAAATTTTGTATTGTATACTTCTAAATTTCTATTTTTAATATTTCAGCTGGCAATATATTTTTAAAAAAATGTACATTAAACGGTTTAGGGGTTCTTCTTCTTTTTCCCTTTTAATGGGTTTTTTACGTCTCCCCACCGTTCTCCCCCTTCCCCTGCAAATGATTATCCTCTGTTTGGCCTTATCCCTTCCATAAACCGTATTTTTTTGTTAAATAATCATCAAGCCCAACATTTTGAAGATGTAAATCTTTTTGAAAACAAAAGGCAACTGTTGGATTTTTCACCTCCCCCCTTCCCAAAAAAAATTTTTTTATTTTTATCAAAATCGATAAGGGTTTAACCCGCTAGCATAGTTGTTAGGATACCCTCAAACGAACATTGTAAATTTCGTTTTTTTAGGGTTAAAAATTTTTACTTCCTCTTTTGACGGTTTTTCCTCTTTTACACAGCAATAAAAAACCTTTTTAAACGAAACTTGCTGCGACCCTTTAAAAATAAATTTTCCCTATAGTGTCTGCCCCGCTTCTGGGATTTTTGTTTTGATGAATCACTCTTTGTTAAAATATTTCTAATTTGGTATAAATTTGGGGTTTAATCAGCTCGCTAAGAAGGTTTTCTAAAAAACGTCCCAAAATCTAACGAGATGTCAAAATGCTGTACTTTGCTTTTTTGGGGGTTTATATCTGATAAAGGTTTGTATTTATTAAAAGTTTTTGTTATTTTCCCAAATTTTTTTTAATGCTCCCTTTAAAAAATATGGGGCATGCGCTTTTTAAAAACTCAAAATCCCCAAGGGGATGGAAAAGCGATTTCCATACGCAAAATTTACAGCTACATACTTTTTGCCGTCTTTAGTATCTGCGGCGCCTATTCTATGTTTTAGTGCTTCTTCATTTTCGATTCTTGAAACGCAAGATCAGCCCTTTCATTCCGGTTAGCCATAGATCAGAATAGGTTAAAAATATGTCTGCATTATGTAAAGAAAATTATTTCTTGCCCTCAAGTTTTATAGAAATTTTCTTAACGATTGCCCCCCAGATTCTGTACAACTGCCCTGTTTGGGTCTGTTGTTGAAGCGAGTTCTATTTTGAAAGTAAGACGCGCAGAGCCTGGCACAATCACTTCATCTGCTCCTAGGTCTGGAAATTTGACAGTAAGAATTTGATCTGCATCAATAGTAGATGGATTATTTGGAACAATAATATTCCGTTTATTTCCCTTCACGCCAAGGGCTCTTTCAGTTTTCTATGCGGGCTAAGAATCGAGCCATATGTTTGCTGCGCCATTTTTATGAAGCAAAATAAAAAGTTAATTATTTAAAAACATGGCAAGAATTGAAGGTGAAGAAGATTATGATGTTTTTGATCCTGGAGACGACATGAGTGAAATGATCCCTTTGACACAGCATCGCTCAATGCTCTCAATGTGGCATGAATTAACAGAAAGTAAGGTTAAATCATTTTACGAAAGTTTAGGTCAAGAACCTCCCGAATTTATAGACCCAAATGATTTTGAATTAAAAGATGATCATTTGTCTGTAAAAACGACCAAGGGCAACTTGTTCGGCTTACAACTAAGCCAGACCCATCAAAGTTTTTAGCCAGAGTACAATTATACAAAGCCCAGTGTGAAAGAACAAATCGCCTTGGTCTTGTTAGGCCAAAATTAAGGGCGGAGGCAGTTTCTAAACTTCAAAACACACTGCAGGAACTCCCAACAGCTAACCAAATACAAAACATGGAACTTGAAGAATTAAATCAATCGGCAGATGAAATAATAAATGCAATAGAAGCAGAAACCAGTTTTTCAGAAGAACAGCATTAAAGACTATACACGACTCACCGCTACCCATGCGAGAAATAGCGGCCCTTGATCATGCTTTGAGAAGCATCAGAGGCGAATTAAAAAACAATTTAGCAAAACTAGGTGAACTAGATGAGCATATAAAAAGAGAAAAGAAAAACTCGTTGAGGCTGACGACCGCATCGTAGGGCCTGATATTAAAGAAAGAAAAACCCAAAGACAAAAAAATCTTGACAAGAAAGATCAGCAAGACTAGAAGCGCTGACTACAAACCCGAGACCAATTACGAACTCAAGTGAATAGAATAAGAGAAACTATCGAAAAAAATTTTATATGAAGACACGACACTAGCAGAACGAATACGAACACTGTTTAGAGAGCAAGGAGTCACATTAGCAAGCGTTATAACTGCCTTAGGATTTGCAATAAGTACATTGGTGTTGGCTATTACAGGCGGCGGTGGCCAAGTTCAGTACCTCCACCGCCATCGCCTCCACCTGATAAATCATGGGTAAAAAAACAGTTTGATCATCTTGCGAATTTATTAAAAAATTAGCTGGTAAAGCCGTAAACGCTTTACAGGAATATTGGGGAGTATTCCCGGCTGGCTTTTGTCTACTGCAAGCAAAGTAGTTGGCTTTATGGCCGAGCACTTATGGGCATTAGTTCTTGTAATAGTTGGGTTACTATTTAGTAAGATAAAGACCAAGTAATCCTATGCCAGTTAACCCAAGAACAAGCGCTGTCTTTTCATATTCATGGTCATCGCGAACAGAGTCCGCGAGCTTTGCTGAGTCTTCAATGACTTTGGGGATTTGGGCTTCGGGGATTAGATGACTTAATCTTGGGTGTTCCTTTATTGTTTGTAATATTACTGGCTCAGAATTTATGTCGTTTTTCCCAACCTTCTGTTCATTGCCTGCTATAAGAATTTCATTATTATAGTTTATTATTGTACCTATCTGGAGTCTGAGGTCAGAAGGCAGCATGTATAAACCAGTGCCAACAGCAAAGTCTACTTTCGATCTTGCGTATTGTAAAACATGTTGGTACCTTTGAATATTTGAAGGTAAATCAACTGTAGAATTAATGGCGTCCTCTAAATTGCTAAGTATTGTTTTGTGCTTTCAAAGCCAGTAGAAAGATCAGTTATGCTCGATCTCGCCTGTGCTTGCGAACCTAGCAAACACCAAACGTAAGTACGAATAGAGTCGTTTATTCGTTCTATTCCCCCTCTAGTTAGGCCCTTAGAAGTGTCTAAGATAAATGTTGTCCATGCTGTTTTATGCTCTTGCTGTAGGGACCGGGCTGAACAGTGGGCCAAAAAGAAAGTTTTGAAAGGAGGATGCCAGTCATAGTTATACTTTCTGTGCGTGCCCGAAATAAAGGTTCGCCTAGGCCATGATTAAGATCCAACTTTTGTCTAAAGCCTGTCTTGATGTTAATATTGAATTCGTTACAGATCCTTTCAAAAGCTTCATGTCTATTCTGTTGCTGAGTGGATTAAACGGTTTGTCATTTGGTAATGGAGCTTTCAGTTCAGTCAAAATACGTCTGAAGGTGTAATAGAAATGAAATCTGTACACTGACCTCACCAAAGGATCATGGTGATTTAAATGATCAGCATACGCCACTCCCCACCAGTTGATGCGCAACACAGCAAAGTTTAACTGGTTCTGATAAAACTGCATCGGATGACTAAACCACGCTTTCTTGATGTGGTCGTTTTCAATAGGGGGGGTTAAGATAGCTCTTCAATGGAGTACTCCTTTTTATGAAAAGAGGCAGTCTGGGTCACAGCAATGTCAAGAGTATCAGTTGCTATATTTTTAAGATTGTAGTGGCGGCCCAACAGAATTTTTGCATCAGTATATTTGAACGCGCTCATTTTTATTTCGTTCAAAAAATGTTTGTAACAATAACAACCCAAGACCCTCCTTCGTTTTTAGAACATGCTATTGATAACAATTGCGGGGCCAAAACGGTCGCGCTCCATGAAATATTCTACAAAGTCATATGGTTTAATATAAGCGAAGCCAAGGAGAATAATACGGTTCTAAAAGTTGACAAATCAGGGAACAAAGTTAGCCCGTTAACAATACCTGATGGTTATTACGGGGTTTTGCTCACTAAAAGAAGCAATGAGTAACTTTGACATTACTCTCAAACTTAACAATGCAAATCTGAAAAACAAAGTTAACATTCAAGCCTGAAGAAGAAGGAGGTTACTATTTTGATAAAGAGCTAGCTAAAATGTTAGGCTTTACAGCTAACAATTATAGATTTAGAGTTACACCAAACAAAACTACTTATGAGGGAGAAAGTCCGCTCGATCTTGCATTACATTCATTACTCTATGTTCATTTGGATGAGCTGAGCACTGATGAAAACTTATATGATGGAAGGCCCTCAACTGTTTTAAGAGCTCTTCCATCAGGGAAAGCTGCATATTGCGATTATGAAATTATACAATTCCCTAATTTACAGTTTAAAAGATTAGTTTGTGGGAGGGTTGGATCTTTAATATAAAAATTGCAGACAAAAAGGGAAAGTCGTGAAATGTGATAACTGCACATTGTTTTGGAAATAAATAATACGTTACTAAAAAATAATGTCGCGTGGGCCAGAAGAACCAGGAGTTACATTAGCGCCTGTGAGGTGTATAACTTTAGAATTAAAAGACCTTGCAGACGTTGCGGACTTTGAACAAATGGTGAGATAGGCGCTTTGTATGGTTTTGAGTACATAAAGATGGTGATTATAAACGCAAAGAGGTTGGCGACAGCAAAAAGTTTCCTAAACTAGAAAAAACTGCGCAATCTAGAGGCAAATAATGTTGGCCAGTATGAATATAAAATAGTTCGAAAACCTGACCTCAAATGGCACTTAGAACCATATTTAGAATGGACATAAAATTTGAATTCATAAGCCCATTTACATATTTTAGCCGTCAAAAAAGTTTCAGAAAGCATTCAACTCTGGTCCTTTACATGTAAGTCTTATGCCGGACGACAATAGTCGGAAAGAAATTGAAATACGCCGTATGGGAAAAAGCAGTACATCCTCCACAGAAAAGAAACAGTTGTTAAAAAAAGCTTCTACAAAATTACAGTTCTTTCCAAGCAGAAAATTAGGGAGACGCGTTCACAATGATATTTGAAATTTCTGTCTTTAAAGATGTGGAGAGGGATGGGGTTGTGGGCGTTAGTGATGACCTTATAAAAGGAATTAATATTAGCTGGCAAAACTTAGACGTTAAACGCCTTAAACGTTGTTGTCGTCGTTCTTCACAATGGTGAGGATATTAAGATCATAACAACAAGCAACAAAATCAATGTTGACTTAAATAGAAACAATCTTACAGAACTGAATTGGATTAATCTTACACATTTAGGCCTCGTAGGGTTTTATTATACTGAACAAGTTTTGACGGAGAGTATGATAAAAATAATAACTGGATTAGATTAAATTCTGTTATAAAAACTATGGAGCAGTTAAACTTTATGATAAAATCCCTCATTGTTCAATGATTTGTGGGCAGACTGGTTGTGGAAAAACAATATTTGTCCTAGACTTATTACAAACAGTTTATCGTTATAATTTTAATCATATTGTGATTTTCTGTCCAACACTTAAATGGAACAAAGCATATCATGATAGAAGGTTTATATGGGCAGATGATGAAATATATTTAGTTGATCCAGCAATAAACTGAGTGAATGTCTAGAACGCTTTTTTATATTGTTTGAGGGAACGCAGACGCTATTTATTATAGATGACTGTTCAGCAGAAAAAGACATAGTTAAAAAGAGGAAACACTTTGTCGAAACTAGCTTTCAGCGGAAGACATGCTCGGATAAGTGTGTGGATTTTATGCCAGAAATATAACTCAGTTTTAAAAGACTTTAGAGAACAGTTAAAGACTGTAGTGTTATTTCACATGAAAGACAGAGACTCATTTGAAGAATGTTTGCGCGAAAATGATGTTATTGAAAACGATCAAGAAAAACATAGGATTAAACAAAAACTAAAATCTGAAAAGTTTAGTAAATTAGTATTAAAAACGGATAACCTGCACAGTATGTTTGTTTGTAGATAATCGTTATTTTTTGGGTATTGAAGTCTTACTTGTCAGAGAACAGGAAAACCTTTATTCTGGCTCACTTTCGCCCGAAACTGGTTGAGGGCGAAAGTGAGCCAGAATGAAGGTTTTCCTGTTCTCTGGGGGACAGAAGAACAGGAGGTGGAGATAGAAAAAGAAAGGAAGAAAAGGAGAGTAGAGGATAAAGATTAGGGGGGGGGGGGGCATGGGAAAGAAACAGGAGAAGAGGAACATTGCAGGAAAAGAAAAGTGGTAAAAGTAAGGAAAATGTAGGAAGATAAAAAGGGGGAGGAGAGAAAAAGAGTTAGAGGACAGACTGAGGAAGAGGATGTCAACAAGACAGAAAGAGCAGAGGAAGAAGAAACACGAGAGGAAAAAGACGAAGATGGAGACAAGGAGGCGACCAACAGGAAGAGGAGAAAGAGGAGTGAAGAAAATGAGAGAAGGATGAGGAAGCGAAGGAGAACTGGAAGAGACCGTTGTCAGACTCCTTAACTCAGTGATGTGACTGTTCCGGACCGCTTCACACGGCTCAGCGGAGCGTGAATTCATGCCAGACCAGTCTGCCATCGTCTCTCCCTCGCCACCCATTTCACTCGTCTTTGCAAAAGATGTTTTTGTAAAGGGAAGTAGAAGGGGGAAAAAAAAGGAGAGAGGCAGGAGAAGGGAAGCAGAGGAGGGGAAGCAGTGAAAAGGAAGGAGGGAAGGCGGGATGGCATGTGCATGTGCGTGTGTGTGCGTGCGTGTGTGTGTGTGTGTGTGTTGTGTGTGTGTGTGTGTGTGTGTGTGTGTGTGCGCGCGTGCGTGCGTGCGTGCGTGCGTGCGTGCGTGTGTGTGTGTGTGTGTGTGTGTGTTGTGTGTGTGTGTGTGTGTGTGTGTGTGTGTGTGTGTGTGTGTGTGTGTGTGTGTGTGTGTATGTGTGTGCGCGCGCGTGTTGCGATCTCCCCCCATCCCCACCCCCCTCCTGCACGCCTCTTCTTGTTTTATTTTTCTTTAATTTCCCTATACCCCTCGCTCATTGTTTTTTTTAGTCTCCGCTTGCTTGGTGTGTTCTCGACAAGTCTTTTTTCCGTGCGTTTCTATCTTTCTG
>JAFLJL010013496.1:0-7500 GCA_018398815.1 Conus ventricosus | reverse complement strand
ACTTCTGTATGGGACCATTCTCCTTCAGTTTCATATTTCTGTACGGGACCATTCTCCTTCAGTTTCATATTTTCTGCATGGGACCATTCTCCTTCAGTTTCATCTTTTCTGTCAGTGGTTTACAATCCTCATGGTGACTCTCATGACACCTAAAGCTTCTGCGGATTCGAACCTTTGCTCCCTGCTCGGTCTGGAGGCCGCCGAGTGTATATATCTGAAGCATCTTAAATCTCCATAAACGGTTCTTAAAAGTCATTCTTTAAATGGTGCTGTATTTCAAACTGCGACATTCTGAGGAATGCAAGATTTCCGAAACGTAAGAGGGAAATGTACAACTTATTGTTTTGACTTTCTTTGCTGTGATCATATATATATATATATATATATATAATTATATATATATATATATATATATATATATATATAATATATAATATATATATATATAATATGTATATATATATACCAGTTTAAAATAAGATTTTAAAATGAAGAGATTAAAAACCTACAAGCTTGTTTCAAGCTAAAAACGCTCTCCCAGGGTATACTACAATCTGGGCACGCCACCGGATATTGTGGTGTGTGGGCGTTGTGATCTGCGCGTAAAACCCCCAAATCGAAACCCAATTTAAGACGAAGGGAAAAACCATCTCCCAAAAAAGGGGGGTTTGGCAACTCGGGGACCCTCCCAGTCTCTGGCCTTTTTTAGAGGCCCCGTTCCCCCCATGCCCAAGGGGCCCTTTTAAATTTTAAAAGGGGGGAATAGTCGGGTGGGGGGAAATTTAATTTTAATCAAGGGGACCACCAAAGTTTTTTAAAGTTTTTTTAAAATAAATAATTGGGGGGAAAATTTCTTGGGGGAAAAAATTGAAATGGCTCCCTTTTTTTTACTCGGGGAAAAAAAATTAGTAAAACAAAAAAGGGGGGAACCGGGGGAAAAAAAAGGGGGGAAACCCCTGTGTTTTTTTTGGGGGGAAAAAACAAAGAATTTTTGGGGAGGGGAAAAAACCAAGGGGATTCTGAATATTCAGAGGAAAGTTGGGGGTTGGAGGGGAGTGTAAAAAATAAAAAAAGAAAAAAAAAAAAAAGGAAAAAAAGCACCTTTTTTTTTAAAAGGCGATAAAAGGAGGGGAGAAAAATCAACTTTTAAGAGGGAAAGAAAAAAAATTTTGTTTTTGTATCATTTTTTATTAATTTTATATATTCCCGTTTATGGGTAATGAAAAAACCCAAGCGTAAAAGTTTAGGGTTAAAGGGAACCCACACCCGGGCCCCCCGTTTTGTGTTGTGGTGAGAAAAAAAAAAAAAAAAAAAGGGGGGTGTTCTTTTAAAAGGGGGTAATGGCCAGGAAAAAAAATTTCATTTTCCTTTTTTAATATTTTTAGATAAAGTTTTGTGGGGTTAAAAGAAGAATTTTTTTTTTTTATTATTGCATTTTTTGTTTTGATTGTTTTTTTAAAAATTTAAATTTTTATTTTTTATTAGTTCAATTATTTTTTAATTTAAACGTTGGTTTTTTTTTTTTTGGGAGCCTTTTGCATCCCCCCGGGTTAAAAGGGGTTTTTTTTGTCTTTAAAAGTTTCCTTTTCCCCCTCTTTGTTGTTTTGTTTTTGTTTTTGGAGCCCCAATTTTTTTAAGGTTGGATGGATTTAAAGCTTGAGGGGTTTTTTTTTTGTTTTTAAAGAATCATTTTTTTAAGGGGTTTTTAAGGTTTCTGAAAATTTTTTTCCCTATTTTGGTTTTTTTTCTTTTTTTGGGGGAAAAAATTTTAATTTTCTTTTTTTTTTTCCTTTTTGGGTTTGTTTTATCTTTTAGGGTTTTTTGATTAAATTTTTTTCGGTCTTGTTTTCATGTGCACGTTTATTTTTTATTGGCTTTTTTTGAAACTTTTGTTTAACCATTAAATTTTTTTAAGATGAGGGGGGGGGTTTACTTTGGTTACTAGAGGTTTATTGGGGGGTTTTTTTATATTTTTTGTAGTTGCCCTTGGTTTTTTTATGTTTTTAATTTAGGTTTTTTGTTGGTTTTATTTTTTTTTTGGTTTGGTTTTAAAAATTTTTTAAAGTTTTTTTTTTTTTTTCAAGTTTTTTATTTTTTAGGGGGGTTTTTTTATAACCCAAAACCTTTTTCCAATTTTTCGTTTGGAAAATGAAACCCAATAATTAAAAAATTTCCCCCAATTTAAGTCCATCTGACTCGAATGGGGGAAATTTCTGCTGTTTTTTTTAATCCAATTTTTACTGTTGCTATGGAAAAGGGGTTTTTTTGTGTGGAAAATGATTTCCATCTCAGAAATTGTTAATTTGATATTGTTGGCGAATTTTAGCTTTAGTGTAATTCCTCATCAAGGAAAGGGTAAAGGGCCACTTGTCAAAAGTAATAAAAACTGTATTTTTTCTGTTTGTTCAAATCTTTAAACCATTGGGTAATTCTAACTATTTTTCCAGGATTGTATTCGTGTTTTTTTTTTATGCCCTATTGCTTTTTTCGGATCTTTTTACTAATTTTGCCTAATTTTAGATTTTGATGGGTTTTTCAGTCTACAAGAGGGTTGTTGAGAAAGTTGGTTTGTGGTCTTTAAGGTTATAAAGGCTTCTTTTATTGCTGTTTCTTCTACTACACCAAATCCATTGGGGGCACAAGTTTTTTTTCTTTTTTGCAGTGTTGTATAGTGGTTTATACTTTTTATAATTTTTTTTAATATTTTTTTTTGAGGATTGAGAGTATATTGTTTCCTTTTATAGAAATTGTTTGTCTTGTCCCCTTTAGAATATTTTTTTTTTCATTTTGGATTTGTTTTATGTTATTTTCAAAGTTGTTTGGAAATTTTTATGTGGTTTTCTGAAATCAATTTTGCTATTAGTTTTTTCATGCTTTTTTCAAAAGGTTTCATTTCCTCATTATAGGTGGCGATTCCTGATTAAAAAAATAAGTTTTTTTATCTTCCTTTTTGGGATTGGGTTCAAAAGAAAAACGCTTTCCCCCCCATGTGCGCACAAATGTTTCAGTTGATGAGTTTTTTTATGTAGAGTTTGGATTTGAAAAAAGGGTTATTTTTTGGGGGACGCCCAAAAGTTTAAATTTTCTCCATATTAAATTTGGTTCTGCTAGGCCCCAGTGCTAACGTGAGGAGCAAACAATAAATCGAGTTAAAAAACCACTCAGAACGTAAAAAGTGCTCAACCAGTAGGGGAAAGGGGGCCCAGTTTAACGCCCCCAAAAAAAAAAAAACCGGCAGGCCCGTGCCGCACGCGCAACTCACACCCCACACACCCCAATATATAAACCGGTGGCGTGCCCAGTTGTGTATACCCGAGGAGAGCGTTTTTAGCTTGAAAACAAGCTGTAGGGTTTTAAACTCTTATTTTAAAAATTTTTTTTTAAATGGTAGTCGCTCCCCAATGGTTGAGCACTTTTTTTCGTTCTAGTGGCTTTTTACTCCCATTTTATATATATATATTATTTATTTTTTTTATTTAAAATTTAATTTTTTTAAACAAAATTTTTTTTTTCCAAAAAAAAAGTGCGGCCCTTTTTGACTTTTTCCGGGGGCCCTTTTTGGTGGTTTTTTTCCAAAACCCAAAATATTTTTAAAAAAAAAAAGCTTTTTTTTATTTTCTTAAAAATGAAAAGGGGGAGTATTTACCATTTCCGTTAATTTTAAAAATTTTAAATATTTTTATTTAAAAAAAAAAATTTTCCAAATGGCCCGGGACCCATTCCCAATTTTTGGGGGGGGAAAACTAAAAATTTCCAATATAAACAAATTTTTTTTTTCTTAGTTTAAGGAAAGGGGGAAATAAATTCATTTTCAGTTTTACGAAATCTATTCCAAAAAGGGGGGGGGTGGGGAAAAAATTAAATAAAAGTTTTTCAAAAACCCCAAAGGTTTTTCCATAAGAAAACTCACTAACATACTCCTGTCAATACCGATATTTCGAAACCTGGTTGTTTCTCCTCAGTGACCGCGGGAAGTGGTAATTTGACTCCTCTGCCTTTTCGTTTTAAGAGAATGCTATCCAGAAGAGGCTGGTGTGCAATACCTTAGTATGTTTGTTGAGGTTTCAAAAAACCAACCAAAGGTGCCAGCTAAGAAGCAAAAGAAAATCATGAAAGAGCAAAACAAGCTACATTTTCTTGTGACAAGTAGAAAATATAAAAAGATAACCTCTTAAGACACAAGTGCTGAGGGCCAGTTCTTGAATAAATCCGCAAGGGACTAAATTACAAAAAACTAATAAATTCCAAGGATAAGTGCCGAGCACCATTCCAGCAACTTACAGAGCAGCTTGGTGTTGCAATGACTGCAGGAAATATTCAATTATAAACAAAGCTTGCTCTTATGTCTTAGATTGAAGAAATAGGGGGAGATAAGCATTCATATCTGCAGTGGTAGTTAATACTGCCTAACTAACAGTATGTGCTCAAGTGGGTGGATGGGAAAAATAAATGAATGCTTCTCAAAATGAGCCTTCAGCAAGCTTATAATCTCCAATAGAGAGACAATCTCCAATAGGGAGGAAACTCACTAACACATAACTCCTGGTCATATACCGATATTCCCGAAATATCAGTATATGATCAGAAGTTACGTGTTAGTGAGTTTCCTCCCTATTGGAGATTATAAGCTTGCTGAAGGCTCATTTTGAGAAGCATTTATTTTATTTTTCCCCATCCACCCACTTGAGCACATACTGTTAGTTAGGCAGTATTAACTACCACTGCAGATATAATAATAATAATAATAATGAATACTTATATAGCGCCTATTCTCGGCTAGAGGCCAAGCTCTAAGCGCTTTACAATCAACACTCGTTTACACAACGGGCTGCCTACCTGGGTAGTGCCGACTGAAGAGCTGCCAGCTGGCGCTTCATTCAGTCGTTTCCCGTGTCATCCATTCAGTATCGTTCAATATCGATCACTCATTTTCCTTACTTCCTTCATTCTTTCCGTTTCTCACGCAGGGTGCATGCTATGTGTAACGTGTCATCCATACCAACGGCCAAACTGGCCTACTCTTCCGAAAGTTGGTGATGGGATTTTACGTGTGTGCAAGATGTTATGCATGCGTTCACACACGGAACCTCGGTTTATAGTCTCATTCGAAGGAAGATATGAATGCTTATCTCCCCTATTTCTTCAATCTAAGACATAAGAGCAAGCTTTGTTTATAATTGAATATTTCTTGCAGTCATTGCAAACACCAAGCTGCTCTGTAAGTTGCTGGAATGGTGCTCAGTACTTATCCCTGGCTTACAAGGTGGTATATATATCAATTATATGTCTGTATTTTTATTATCCTGATGATACATTTGTTGAAAATTTTTGCATTTTTGTTTGAAAATCTCTTACTTACACTTTTTACCATTTGGTTTTTCTAATTATTATATATTTATATATATATATATATATATATAAATATATCTTTTATCAATATAGTTATAAAGGTTATTTATAGTCCACAGTTAAGGAGTTGGTGAGGATTATCATTATGGATATGATAAGGAGGACAACACAAAGCCTCACCTAGAGACACCGAAAGCAATAAGCTAACATTTTCTCATCTTCCGCTTCTACACCATCATTTTTGTCATTACTAACATATGACTACTGTTGTTTTTTATTTTTCAACACTTCAACTACATCAAACGTCTTTATTTCACAGTAATAACAACAATAATAACACTAATGATAGGAAAGCGAAGAATATGCAGATGAACAAGCACAACAAAACGAAACACAAAACCCTTCGAATGAAAAACGAAACTCGGCGAAATCCATTTACAATGTAGTTTAAAACCACATTAGCAAAATGTTTTAGAATGCAAAGAAACTTTTTAAGAAAAGCTGTAACATGCTCTGATAAAGAGAAGAAAAAAAAAACTATCATTTTCTGAATGCTTGAGGGAGAGCGCAAAAGGTGGAAAATGAACGGAAGGAAGGGAAGGAAAAAGAGGAGAGGGGGACGTCAAGGGAGATAATCTCTCTCTCTCTCTCTCTTCTCTCTCTCTCTCTCTCTCTCTCTCTCTCTCTCTCCTCTTTCTCTTTGTCACCCCCCAACACACGCACCATCCCCACACACACACACATACACAGACTGACACACACACAATTTCTGTCCCCCGCCCCCCCTCTCCTCACTCTCTGCTCTCTGTCTGCCTCTCTCTCTGTCTCTGTCGTCTGTGTCAGGTTCTGTCTGTCTCCTGTCTGTCTGTCTGTCGTCTCTCTCTCTCTCTCTCATCCTTCTCTCCGCTCCTCTCTCTCTCTCTCTCTCTGTCTCTCTCACACAGAAAGAAAAAGACAGACAGAAAGACAGACAAACCAACACACACACACACATACACACACTCCACACACACACACACACACACAACACACACACACACACACCACACTCACACACACACACACACGCCCACGGCACGACACGCACGCACGCACGCACCGCACGCACGCACCGCACGCACGCACGCACGCAGCGCAAGGACACACACACACAACACAACACACACACATAGTCCCCTAACTTTTTTCCCCAAAGACAAGGTGTTGGGGACCAGCAACAGAGAAATGATTTATGTTCCCATGTCCCTTCCCTGGAAGTTGGAACAGATTTTGCGCGTGCGCACGAGGGCACGCTTACAGTGTTGTGTGGTGTGTGTGTGTTGTTGTGTGTATGTGTGTTGTGTGTGTGTGGTGTGTTGTCTGTGTCAGTGTCGTGTCTGTGTGCGTGCGTTGGGGTAGGTGGTGGGTGGGTGCGGGAAGTGGTAGGGTGGGTGGTGGTGGGTGCTGCATGCGCGCGTGTGTGTATGGTTGTGCGAGCGTGCGTGTATGTATGTGGTGCGTGCGTGCGTACGGTGTGTGTGAATGTGTGTCTGTGTGAGTGTATGTGTGTCGCGAGCGCGCACGCGCGTGCGACATGTGTGTGTGTGTGTGTTGTTGTGAGAGTGTTGTGTGTGTGTGTGTGGTGTCTTCTTCGTGTGTGTCCGCGAGCAAAGCTCATACGCTCGTTGATTTCTCTCTCTCCTCACTCTCTCCCTCTCCTCTCTCGCCTCTCGTCCTCTCTCTCTCCTCTCTCTCTGTCGCGCGCGCGCGCGCGCGCGCGCTTCTCTCTCTCCTATTCCCCCAGCCCTTCCCATTCTTCCTCTCTACTCGCATCTCCGTCCCGCGCCTCCCCCCCCTTCCCCCTCTCTCTATCCTTCTGTTATAGATCACTGCACATTCAAGACTATCAGACACTCAACACTTTTACCACGTTTGAGAGAAATAACATCTCAACACCGTTTCCATCCCTTCTTCTCTTGGGTTTCTTTGCTTTGTTTGTTTTCTACTCTTCGCACGCCGTACATTTTCACATTGCTATCTACACAGTTCCAGCCGACCACACGACGTTCATTTAAGCGCTGTCCAAACCATACCAGGCCCAAAAAAAAAAAAAAAAACAAAAATCACATTCTAAGAACAGAGATCATGAAGCAGATTAACACTGTATCAGGA
>JAFLJL010013495.1:0-20000 GCA_018398815.1 Conus ventricosus | reverse complement strand
CTCCTCTCACTCATTTCCTCCTCCTTTTGCTCCTCCTCGGGATCTGGCGGCCTCTCAGGCCTTAGACCAGGAGGTCCTTTCGCTCTTAGCCAAGGGAGCCACAGAGGAAGTCCTCTTCCATTCCTCTCCGGGCTTTTATGGCCGCATTTTTGTGGTTCCCAAAGCTTCTGGGGGATGGAGACCGGTTCTTAGACCTCTCGCCCTTGAACAGGTTTCTTATCGTCCTCCGTTTTCGGATGGAAACCCCCATGTCAATCCGCGATGCCATGCATCCCGGCGACTGGGCGGTATCCATCGACCTGAAAGATGCGTACTTCCATCTCTTGATCCACCCAAGGGACAGGAAGTACCTCCGCTTCGTGTGGAGAAGCCGCGTTTTTCAGTTCAGGGCTCTTCCCTTTGGGCTAGCCCGGCCCCTTGGGTTTTCACGAAGGTGGCCCGGGAACTTTGCGTGCATGTTCGGGAGAAAGGAATTCGTCTGAAGGCCTATCTCGACGATTGGCTTCTTCTTGCCTCATCCAGCACTCTGTGCTCCCAGCAAGCCCTCCAGGTTTTAAACCTCTGTCAGCAGCTGGGATTTGTTCGCAACGAGGAGAAGTCCGATCTCATCCCGTCACAGCAGTTTCAGTTTCTGGGCATGTCCTTCCACACCACCAACTGGTTGGTCTCTCCAACCCCCTAGCGCCTGGTTCGCCTCCAGTACCTCTTGGCCACCTCCTTTCCTTGGATCAGGCTCCAGCCAGAAAGCTGGCCTCTCTTCTGGGTCTGATGGAGTCCTTGGCCCCCTTAGTGCCCCTCGGACGACTGCACAAACGCTGGTTTCAGCGCCTCTTTCGCAAGCATTGGTCTCAGGCGTTGCAGTCGTGGGACCTTCCGATCCTTCTCGGTCAGTGGTTCCAGTCATCGGTGGCCCAATGGCACTCCCAGTCCTGGCTGGCTCAGGGAGTCCCCATCACACCCCCTCCTCCACAGGAGGACCTGTTCACTGATGCGTCCCAGTCCGGGTGGGGTGCCCACGTCAGCTCTCTGACGGCGGCGGGCAATGGACCCCGGAGATGGGATCCTGGCATATCAATCGGCTAGAGCTGGAAGCCGTGTTCCAAGCCCTCAAGGAGTTTCTTCCCTTCCTGAAGGGAAAACACATTCTCCTCAACACCGACAACACGACTGTGGCGTATTACATCAACAAGCAAGGGGGGGGGGGGGGGGGGGGGGGGCGTTCTCACTCTTGTCCCTGAGGGTGGAACAGCTTTCCTTTGGTGCGAGACTCAATCAATCCGGATCTCGGCCAAGCACGTTCCGGGAAAATCAACATTCGCGCGGACTCCTCAGCAGGTCGCACATGGTTCTTCCCTCAGAATGGACTCTCGTCCACTCAATCCTGGAACCTCTCTGGACTGTATGGTTCAAACACAGGTTAGACCTGTTCGCCACCCGGTTCACCACTGTCTCCAGCTGTATGTCTCCCCAGTTCCGGATCCGCAGCGTGGGCTGTGGACGCCCTGTCCATCCCTTGGTCGGACTGACGGACTATGCCTTTTCCCCCGTTCCCCATTCTGGGAAAAGTTCTCCGCAAAGCAAGGGAAGACGCAGCCACGCTTATTCTTGTGGCCCCACGCTGGCCGGCCCAAATCGTGGTTCCCAGAAACTGTTACACCTGTCTCACATGCCTCCGATACCGCTCGCCTTAAAGGCAAAGTCCCTGCTTCAGCCACGGTCAGGCATTCCACACGGCAATCCAAACGTGCTGCATCTTCACGCCTGGGCTACTGTGCGGGACGCGCTGTCTGCACAAGGCGCCTCCCCAGCGGTAATCGGCCTTGTGGAACATGCCCACAGGTCAGGCACCAAAGTGTCTACAGTGTCCACTGGAATGGCTGGCTCTCTTGGTGCTCCAGCCACGCAGTATCACCTCATTCTCCTTCTCAATGCAATTGGCGAACTACCTAGCTTTTCTTTCATCAGAGAAAAAACTTTCAGCCTCCTCTGTTAAGGTTCACAGGGCGGCTATTTCCACCACTATCCGCCAGTTAGGGGGCCCTCCTTCGGGGACGACCCTCTTCTGCGGGATCTGGTCAGAGGAGCAGCCCTACAGGAGGCCCGATGCCCCGCCGTACCCCGGCGTGGGATCTTTTCTTAGTCCTCTCCTCCCTCAGGCTCCCCCCTTACGAGCCCCTCCGGGAGTGTTCTCTGAAATTCCTTTCCTTCAAAACAGCCTTTCTCGTTTCCCTGGCTTCAGGGAGGCGCTGCAGTGAAGTCCACGCCCTTAGTGGCCTGCCTGGGGACGTCGCCTCCGAACCGGATGGCTCGATATCTCTTCGCCTCTCCCAGAATTTTTAGCGAAAAACCAGTTGCCAGGTTCTCCTTCCCCGACTATCTCCATTCTTCCTCTCACTTCTATTCTCGCCCCAGACGTCGAAGACCGCACTCTCTGTCCGGTGCGCGCTCTGCGGGAGTATAGGAAACGCACGAAATCTTCTCGCTCCAAGCAGCGCCACCTGTTTCTCTCTTACAACGAAGGTTATAAGGAGGACATCAGGCGCTCTTCAATCTCTCGATGGCTGAGAGAAGTATTAAAGCTGCGTACGCGAGACTGAAGGGGATTTGGCTGTTTTCTCACCAAGACCTCATGAGATTAGGGCATGGGGCGTCTTCGCTGGCAGTAGCTCATAATGCCAGCATTCAGAGTGTGTTAGATGCCGCATATTGGCGTTCCCTGGCACCTTCATCCAATTCTACCTGCGCGACGTTTCTCGTCTGTGCGATGATGGGTCTAGGGGCATCGCTTCAGCTGTGGTGGCCCAACACTCCATCTCCGCCACACGCTCCGGCTCTTCTCGCTCCTCCAGGCGGTAACCAGGTGAGCCCTCCTTCCAGGTAGATAATAAGATAAGATAATGTTGCTTATAGCCCAGCCGACCGTTAAAGGGCCATATCAGGGCTGTCACCACGTTAACCTTCCCCGAGGACTGCTAAAACTTTTCACATTTGTTGACTGTGGGTTGGTTCAGACACCCATCCTTTCCATAGAGGCATTTTGTTACATATACTCAATCACCAGCTGTGGGTGGTTAAAACACACCTTCCTCTCTGTAGAGGACTATACGCCACTTTCCTCATTCGGCGACTGTGGGTGGTTAAAACACCCTTCCTCTCTGTAGAGGAAATTATGCTATAAATCCATACTTTGCCAGTGTGGATGGTTGAAGCACTCTTTCTCTCTGATACAGAACTTCCTGTTACAATATTTCTGGACTTAAGGAGGTTGAACAATCCACATGTGGCAGACAGCATGCAGGTCTATGCACACACACTCACTCACACGCACTAAGAGAGAGAGAGAAAGAGAGAATGCACACACAGGAGAGAGAGAGAGAGAGAGAGAGAGAATGACACACACGAAAGAGGGAGAGAGCACAGAAGAGTGATACATGTCAACCTGTATGCAGGTAGTAACATTCACACTTGTGAAAGCACACACACACCACACACACACACATACACACACACCACACATACACACACACTGTGCATCAGGTCATTTATAATTGTCAATTTCATGCATAATGCCAGCAGCTGAACACACAAGGGCTACGAACCCTTAATTATCCATTTCCAAGAATGTTTCAGTAATTGGTGATCAGAAGCAGGAACCTACAATAAACACATAATTTACATAGGTAACGAAAATTAGTGTCAGCATGCTGATTTTTTTTTTTTTAAGCCAGAGAACCAAGAAGCATTTTTGCACAAGTTTCGGCATATGTACCGAAAAAAAAAGAAAAAATCTTATGCACAAACACAGAATCTCTCTCTCTCTCTCTCTCTCTCTCTCTCTCTCTCTCTCTCTCTCTCTCTCTCTCTCTCTCTCTTCTATTATATATATTATATGTGAATATCTTGTCAACATCAGCTGATCAAGAACTTCTACAAATAAAATAGAGAGTTACGCCAACAACTAAGTCATGAACTTTTGCGAGGTGAAACACATTTCAATGTTCTCATCAATCAACAAAAATGGACCTGTCATCTCATGCTAGTGTTCGTTGTTTCATGAGATGCACATGTTTCGCAGAGTGAGTGGAGATGTTTCTTACACAACCAGTTCTTACACATTGAACAGGCAGATAGTTGTTTTCACATCTTTCTTGTATGGACACTTTCCGTAACGTCCTTGCTTTTTGCGTCTGTGGGCTTCTGTTCCAGTTCCTTTTTTCCCTTTCTTCCATCTTTTGATTTATTCTCTGTCTTCTTTGAAGGCTGTCTTGGTGAGCCCTTTCCTTTCTTGGGAGTCTGATGGTTTGTTTGAACTTTTTTCTTTGGACCCCTCTCAGCACCTGCACTTTTTCTCTTCGGCTTGTTGGATTGTCGTCTGTCACAAGCTGTGCCTCATGACCCTCCGCCAAATGACCTAGGGCAGATTGGATGGTCACTTTCAGTGCTCTGGAGTGAAATGGGATTGCCAAGCGACAATGGAGGTGTCTAGCACAGAGTTGTTCCGCCACTGTAAGGATAAATTTCCACCTGGCATCTCTGAGAGGTACTGGTCCTTGGAAATTTCAGCATCCAAATGCAGCGTGCTGCAATTGTTGCAAGGTCAAGCAGATTGAAAAACATTACATTGGCCATCGTTGGGTTTTCCTCTTGGTTGTGCATGCATGGGCAAGTTTGTCCATTGCATCGACAGCTCCCTTTGTGGAATTGTAGAATGTGATCATTTCTGGTTTGGTTTTTGTTGCATTCAGATCAATTTTGCCTCCTTGTGCATTGTACAGAGGACAACCACACTTTTCAACCTCTTGGTCTGGTAGAACACATTCGTGCCATCATGACGGTAGGCAAATTCTGACTCATGCAGTTGGAGAAGTGACTTTGCTTTGAACTCCTCTGGCAGAAATCGTTTGTTCTGTCGAACAGTTCCAACACTGTCAGCCCTTTGTTTTTCAGTGTCTGAGCCAGCTCTAGATCTGTGAAATAATTGTCACAGGTGTTGTTGCGACCCGTGTTCAAAAAGGGCTCTGCAAGATCCAGAGCAGTTTTACGCCCAGATGTTGTTGTCTCTCTGTGCTTGTTTACCCAGGTAAGGAATTCGTACACTGGGAAATTGTTCTCAGCATCTGCCAGCCAAAAAATCTTTATGCTGTAACGATCTGGCTTTGAGGGCAAATACTGAGAAACGAACACGGCCCCTAAATGGAACAGTTGTTCATCAACGGTCAAAAGAGGACCAGGCACATAGTACTTGTGCAAATTGTTCTGAAAAGAGCCCAGACGTCCCTGAATAGGGCAAAGATGTCTCTGGCTCGCCTGTGTGAGCGGGTCTCTTGTCGTCAAACCTCATGTAAGTCAGCAGGTCTATGAAGCGTGACGACCCATTGTTGCTTTTACCATTGGGTTTCCATAGAAGGAATCCCAGATTCTTTCAGTGCCCAGCATGTTCTGTTTCTCAGCACCGAGAAGCAACAAGCAGCCGATGAGTGCTGTGATTTCACAGCTGTCTGTCATCTTCCACTGCTTTTTGTGGACTCGTTGAGCTTCTTTGTTTGTGTTTTCCACAATCTGTCAATGATCCCTTTGTCTGTAATGAACAGACAGAATGATCCATGGGATTTTCAATGCCAGAGGTGTTAGGTGTTTGTGTGTTTGGTGGCTTGAAAACATTTTCTTTTCCAGTGCGAGTTTGTTTTCTTTGGACGGGCATTTTACTCCAAGTTATGTCTGCCTCTTTTGTGACATAGGTTTTATCAAAGTGTCTTCTTCCTCATTACTTGGCCCTGCTTGAATGTCTTGTTCTTCACTTTCAGTCGGCTGGTAGTGCTGGCCGATGAAATGTTTGACTTGCATGGGTTGAAGTTCAGTCAAGAGGCGGTCTCCTTCATCATCACTGGAGGCAGCAGACAGTGATCCTCACAGCCAAGTCAAAGAAGGAGTGGAGCACAGGAAGCAAACTGGCCCTTGCTATTCCTTCACATTCCAGAAACTGAAGTGAAGCCTTGCAGTGGTATCATATTACTGATAAGGAATGTTGCCTTTCTGGACTCGCACCTCACTGTCTGAGACTGCTACCAATGTTCCGTCTGTTGCCATGGCAACAGCAGCACGATGTATAGTGAAAGGGAGGGTGTCTAAAAACACCACAGTCAGTGGATAGGGATAAGTTGGCTTTTTCAGTCTATGAGTGTAAGGGTGTCTAAAACACCCACAGTCAACTAATAGGAATATACAGAATTTTCATTCTGATAAAGTATGGGTGTCTAAACCACCCACACTCAACAAATAAGGGTATTTCAGCTTCATTGTTTGTTTGTTTGTTTATTTTCAAAGTTTTACGGTTCTGTTGGAGTATGTGGTGTGAAATGAAAAAGTTGATAGCTATTGAAAATTTTAGGTAAATATCTTGATTAGATTAAAAGTTATTGACAATTTAATGGCAGCCAGGGTGTTTTTACACCCACAGTCATCGGTGAAGGTTTAAAATCAACTCACCAGTCAAAAAAAAAAAAAAAAAAAAACCTTTCACACATCTCGTTAATGACATCGTCTACAAATGCACCAGAAACTTTTGTTAAAAATCTTTCTGCCGTAAAATCTTAAATCAGATAAAAAATGTTAATCTCTCTCAAAAACTCGAGGATCACATCAGGCGGGACATCCCTGAACAGGATCTTCATGGACTCCGCCGTAAAATGTTTGTGTCTCACATCGTGCAAGTCCCAACACTCTAAAAGAATATGTTTCATTGTGAGTGGCGCATGGCATGGAATGCACCACGGAGCTTCTTCACTCTTTAAAAGGTAAGAATGTGTAAAATACGAATGGCCGGTGTGCAGCCGGCACAGAACCGTTTCCTCTTTACGACCGCCCGACGTGGATGGGAGGAAGTCCTTAAGGTTTGGACGGATCTGAAAGAGTTTGTTACTCGTCTGGGTGTTCCAATCCTCCTGCCAGAGGTCTCTCACATAATCGGTAATTTTGGGTTTCACATCTGAGCAGGGGATATAAGTGTTGGACAGTTTCTCTCTTGTGGCGTTCTTGGCTAAACGATCAACCATTTTCGTTCCCGCCGATGCCAACATGACCAGGAACCCAAGCAAGAGTAATGTTGTAACTGTCCGCCTTCAACTTACTAAAAAGTTCCAAAAAAAAAAAAGTTCTGGATGCTGAAGGTTGCGGCCAGCTATGGCCTCCAAAGCTGACAGCGAATCCGACAGAACCAGAAAGTCCCTCTTTGAAGAATGTGAGATTATCTTCAAAGCCAAAACCAGAGCAGTAGTTCAGCAGAATAGACAGAAGCATCTGAATGAATATGTTCCAACAGTATCTGAGAAGGAGCCCCATGGCAATAGGCTGCACATGCCCCTCCATCTTCAGACTTGGAACCGTACAGTAAAACTATTTGACAGGATTGGAAATTTCAAACAGATCTCAGCATACAATGCCATTTACGCCAGAGAGCTGGAGACTACTTTACGAAAAGCCTGCAAGATCAAAACGAATCTCTGGCGTGAAAAAGTCACGTGGTTGATCCTGAAACTTGGAAAAATCAGATACTAAACACCTAGTCCTAGACCTGCATTCCGCACGTGAGGCTGCATACGATGACCAAACTGCTTAATACAGATTAGGGTATAGTTACCAAACTTACTTTTGGAACGGAGGGTCCAAGACACAGTCATAGGCAGTTTTCCTGTTCCAGAACAGTCTGATATAATAATACAAAGACAGTTTCAGCCCTGCGGTTGGACAGTGAAGGTTCACCCGCCTCTGCGTACAGGCTGTACACAGGGGTGGGTGACGGAACAGCCCAAGACATAGACGACGCCCATGATGGTGATTAGGGTCCAAATTAGAGATAGTTGATACTAGAAGATCGTGCCAGAGCCGTACACAGCACAACCCGTAGTTCCTAGTTAAGGAAAAACGTAACCCAAGGCTCTGTAGAGGTGGCAGCAAAGTTTTCTTTTCATCGCCCCAGTCGGTGTTCGCTAATCGGACCCGCAAATATTCAGTGCTTACTTCTGGCAACAGTTTTGAGGATTTTGATGTGGCTGAGAAAGTTAAGTATTCTGGTCAAAAATGACTCCCAGAAATTTGGCCTCTTTAACAGCTGGAATGGGAGATATCCCAACTTTAATCAGGAACTGGAAAAAACTGAACTGGAAATATGGAAGTGAATACACTGTTTCTTTGTAGGAGAAAAGTGACACCGTTTCATCCGCCCACCGATGGATTTTATATTCCACGCAAAGCTGGAGCCTGCGCTGGACACTCGGATACATGCATCCAGTCGCATAGACAAGAGCGAAATCAACCACAAAACAATGAGCATTCTGAACCCTGCAGGACTGATTGAACAATAAGTTAATCTTAATACAAAAGAGAAGCAGGAGACAGTATCTCCCCTGTGAAACACCCAACTCCCTGCTCGTGGAACAGCAGAGAGAGTGGTGCCAACGCCGGACCTGAACTGTCGTTCTGCGCCAAAAAATTTTGGATAAAAAGCGAAGATGACCTAAAAAACCCAATCGTGGAGATCAGAAGTACCCCGACTTCCAGGGGGTTCGACCTTCTCCAAGTCGAAGAAAATTCCCACTGCTCGTTTGTTCAGAAAGGTTTTTCCAATGTAGTTTCCCAGACAATCAAAGGGTAAAACCGTAGTCCTATTTTTTGCGGAAACCACACGTTCTTCGCCAAAAGGCCTCCTTTTTCCATTTTCCACATGACCAAGCTTGACCATTTTCTTCCATCTTTTTTACAGAAAACAGCGTAAAAGCAGGGGACGGTTTTTTAAAGGTTTAAAAGATCTTTACCATTTTGGGGATGGAAATGAGGGTTTTTTTCGCCAAGAGGGTGAAAAAAAACCTGTGTCCACACATGGTTTATACCTGTACAGATGTTAAACCCTTCTGGGGAAATGTTTTCAACTTTTTAAAATGGATTTCATCTATACCGGGAAGGAACCTGCAAAAAAAAGGGCAGTTTTCAGCCTTTTAACGGAAAGGAAAGTACCTTCCTTTTGTCTGACGAAAAATTGCAGGGGTTTTTTTCTTTAAGGGTTTTATTTTGACAAAATGGCTGATTTGTTAGAAAGGGGGAATTCTTTTCAAGGGTTGAAGCCAGAAATTAGAAAACGCTTTTTCTCTGTTTTAAAGAGCAGCAAATTTGAGATGGTTCACAGGGGGACAGGTGTTCCTCCCTTGTTTTTTTTAATGATTTTTCCACACTTTTTCTTAGAAGTTTTCGATGTCACCTGGAGCAGAAGTTTTCTCCAGGACCGACTTTACTGATTTTAAAAAAGTGTGTCTCATTTGGCCGGATTTTCGAGGGGCTCGGCTTTGGGACCCAAAGGGGCGTTGGTAAAAAACCTAAACCTGAGCCCGTTTTCTAATTTTGGGAAAAAATTTTTTGGGCCCGTCTGAATCAAACCCGGGGGTTTTTTTGGGGCATTTAAAGTTACGAAGACACAGGAATACAAGTTTTAGCACACTTGATCACGGGTTTTAGTCATGATTCACGGGTCGACTCTGAAAAAAAGTCAGTCCGGGAAATTTTCTTTTGAAATAGTGGCGCAAATAGATCCCTTTTGCTTTCTTAAAAATTTAGAGTTTGAGAACAGAGACTGTTCGTTTTTAAGGGTTTAAAGGACAAAAAATTTGTCACTTTCCGTGCAGATCGCAGGGACAGACCACTCATATCCAGGACCCGAGGGGTAAAACCCGCAAATCTAAACACAAAGTGAACCTTTTGGAAGAGGGGAGGAATGCAGTTTCCGCGCAAAAACAAAAACTAAATCCAAAGGACCCTCAATTACAAACGCTGGATGACGACCAAACACTAACCCCAAAAGAGGATTTGACCTTTTAAAAGTCCCCCCAACGCAAAAAAGGTCGGGGAATTTCTATCAAACGACAAGGTCCTACGACAAACCCCGGGACAGAAGGTGAAGATAAAGGGAACAGATTGTCACAGTCTTGTGGAAGTGACTCCGCACCACACCTGAAGGAGGTAACAGAGCGACGGGACTATACACAAATTTTTTTAGGAAAAGGGCAACCCCCGCCCGACAGTCCCAAACGGGGATGGTTGTGCGGGTTTTTGAAGAATTTTAAAACCCAGAAAGAAAAAGGTTTTTCTGGTTTTAAATTTTGATTTCTTGAAGAGCCACGACGGAAAGGGTTTTTTATAGATTGACACAAAAGCTGTAACCCTAAAATTTGGGAATTTAGCCACGGATATTCCAAAAAAAATTGTACATCCAGGGTGCAGGGGGCCCCGGGACTGGGAACTTAAGGAGGCCATCACCCTTTTTCACTAGTACGCAACAAGAAAAAAAAAACAACAACAAAAAACAATTTTATACAATAAAAAAAAAATTAACCTTTCGCAACAAAACATCCTTCCATGACGTATTCAGCAAAATTCACTTAATTGTACACAAATGCTTTCTTAGAAATTCTTCCTTTTTAAAAAAAAAATTATAAAAACTCCCGGAAGGCCGGCTTTTTTTTAGCTCTTATTTACATTTTACGCATCGCCATCAAACCGGGGAAAAAAAGGAAAAACCTCGAAACTTGGGGCGCCATGATAACCTTTTACACTCAGTGGTGTACTTTTTGGTCCCGTTTTTAGTGGGGTTGGATGGTTGTTCGTGTTCGTTGGGGTTTTTCATCCCCTGGATAAAAAACAAAGCCTACCCGCTTTTCCAGCATCAGGTTAGACTTTTCCTTCGATTATTTTACTTTAATTTTAGTTTTTCCCTATTTTTTCACCAGTTAATATGTTCTGTAGGACTTGTCGACACTTCCCGTACACATTTCCCCAAAATTTCCTGTTGGCCAAGGAGTCTCCTGGGGGCAAAACCTAGAAATTAAAAATTTAAAAAAATCAAACAGCCTCTAAAAAACCAAAATGCTATAAAACTTCATTTAAAAAAAAAGTCCAAAAAACCCCACTTATGATCTACGGGGGCGCCATTCTTTGCGACGATCCGCCACCTCACGCTCCGCTCCCCCCCCCCCCCCCCCCCCCCTCCCTTTTCCAAGCAAAGCGAGAGAGAACGAAGGGAAAGTGCGATTTTGCGAAGGGGGCTGTGTGTGTTCTGCCCCTTTGGGGCACGCGACTCATGCGCAGCTGATTTACTTTGCCCACAGAACTAAATCCTTTTTCCACCCTTTTTTTCCTGGTTACCTTTTTTGTAACTTTATCACTATGTGGTTTATTTTTCTGTGTTTTCCTTTTTAATCATTTCGTATTTACATGTTAAAGTAAAACCGGATTCATTACTTTTCAGACCTTTCCCCTTCCCAAAAATTTTTTCCCTTTTATTTTACTTGAATTTTTTTTAATTTAAATTTTTTTTTATTTTTTTTTTGCAAATTTTATACACATTTAACAACTCCTTTGACTTCTAAAACCATTCATAATTTTTAAACCCAACCCCCCATGACCCATTTTTTCCCATATGGGGGTTAGCCATCTCTGCAGTTCTTCCTCCATGACCCCTCCCCCCTATTCCATTTACTTGGGTTTTGCATTCTTGATTCTACAATTTAGGTTATAATTTCACTTATTCCTCTTGTTTACCTAATTGTCTATACCTTTTCATCTGCATATTATTAGTTTTACATTTAATTCACTACACCCCTTAACCAATCAGGCCAGTCCCTCTCAATCTCTCATACACACACACATTATAACAGTATACATTTTTATTCCCCTAGGTTTAGCCATACAGTACACACCCACTGCAACAAAACTACATATAATGTATATGTTTACATTTTACAACCTGTCATGTTCCAAAAGGAAACCACTCCATCATCCATTTATAACGGCCTCTTCTCCTTTTTTACATTCACATTTACAATACCATTCAATTCTTTTATTTCCATATTTTTCCCCAAACATATTCATTTCCAAATTCCATTCCTTCAAAATTTTTAAATTTCATTCAAAGTTCCCTCTTATTACACCCCGGTATCCACTTTTAATAAAATCTTTCCATCATGCATATAAAGTTCTGGACCTTGTCCCCCCAAAAACCCGGAACATTTGCTAATCTTTTTTGGTTCATAAACATCTCTTTTGAAATCGTTTTTATCGACACCCCAATCACAATTTCAAACTCATTCATATTTATGTTCTACTAACCCCGAAACACCTCCGGCTAAATTCGATTCAACCTTCTTAAAATATATATTATCACCACACCCATTTTATTTATTATACACATAACTTAATGTTCGATTTTTATACATAACATTCACCTACTCACCATATAAAAATACACACATACACACTACCTATATGTATATACACCTACCACACGTACACACACAAATGACACACAAAAATAAGTAAGAAATTTTTAAAGCCCAGCCGACCGCAAAGGGGCACATCAGGGCTGTTTTACACCATACACATACACACAATTTAAATACACACCCATATACACATACAAGCATACACAACCCACAACATAATACACACACACGATCACGTAAACACTTTGAATTCAGCTAAAATCCACAGAACAAAAACCAGGTCTCTTTTCTTTTTCTTATTTTTATATATACACACCAACTAAACCATATCTCACCATTTCACATTTTTCATCTTGTTTATGTTCTTGTAAGTATTCATACTCCATCCATCATCCAATTAAAAGCTTCATTTTCCCTCATCTTCATTCATAGTTGTGCATTTTCCCTTCAAAATTTATATTCAAATTTATTACACATATTTTTTCCCCAAGACATATTTATTCCATAATTTCCTTCCCTTTATTTATATTTCATTCCATTCCCTCATTCACAACCTTGTATTCAATTTTTATATTTTTTCTTTCATCGGGAAGTACATAGCCCGCGCTTCACTCTAGTATAGTTCAATTCATTTTTCATGAATACATCTCTTTTGAATCTGTTCATATCATCACACCATCATAATGTCGTACTCATTCAGGTATCATATTTCTTTCCCCTAATTGAAAAACACCTTTAAGTTAAAACATGGTGCAGAGGCGAAAAGGAAGAGATCAGTCATCTCCTCCCAACGCTTTGCAAAGGTGAAATTTATTTTTAGGTTTGTACTGGCTGTGTTGGTCTTCAGACCTGCTGGCAGACTTGCCAACAGGTGAAGGAGGTCTGGATTTGGGAGATGGTGGAGGTTTCTTCCTCATCTCCACCATCTCCACACTGGTTGAACTCCCTTGCCCGCACGGGCACTGGACAGAGGAGTTCGAGGTGGGGGTGCTGGTTTTTTAATCTGCCCAGCAGCAGATGTTGTAGACTGCTGGGCAGTCTGAGGTGGCGGATTTTTGCCTCCACCAGGGGCATTCACTTTGGTTGAGAGGTGGTGGACCTGCTTCCACCAGAGCTGACAGTTTTTCCTTGCAATGTCTTCGAAAACGTAAAGTTATCAGTCTGACAGCAGACTGACCGAGTTGGAACTGTAGGAACTTTCTTTACGGCCGAAGCATACGAAGAAGCTGTCGGCGACTGACTGCCCACAACCTGTTTCCGGGCTTCAAAAAAGGAGATCTTCTTTTCTGTTTTAACTCTTTGTATTGCAGATTCCTAATCCAAAGAGGACAGTTTCGGGAAGAGGAGGGATGGTCGCCACCGCAGTTTGCACAATGTGCCGGATCTTTACACGGCCCATCATGGGTTGCCTTGCAGCAAATACCGCACACCTCCTGCCCAGAACAACGGTCTCTGACATGGCCAAACTTCTGGCATCTGAAGCACCTCAACGGGGACGGAACGTATAACTGAACCCGGACAGTCAGGTAGCCGACTTTGATGACCGGAGGCAGCACAGGGTTGCAGAATGTCAGAAAGAGGGTGTTGGTGTCCACTCTTTCTGCACCCTTCTTTACTGTCACCCTGCGTACCTCCGCACACCCTGGGACGCCAGCTCCGTTTTGATCTCTGCCTCTGAAACACCTGATAAATCCCTGCAGCGAATCACTCCTTTCGATGAATTTAACTGTTTGTGGGGAGTCACCCTGATCTCCCTGTCCACAAGCTTTTTTGCCTTCAGCAGCTGTTCAGATTGTTTCTGTGATTTACATTGAATTAGAAACGAGCCGTTCCTCAACCTCTTGATGGACCGAGGGTCACCTGCTAAGCCTTGAAAGCCTTTTGGATAGCAAAAGGGCTCAAAGCTGAAAGGGGTCTTTCTTGCTCCGTTCCTTCCATAACGAGCCGGGAAGCCCAAAAACCTGTCTTCTGTCGTACCTCCATATCCGAATCGCTGTCAGAATCGAAATCCCCTGAAATAGGGATGCGCCTTCCTTTTTTGGGGGAATGTGTTTTGAAAAAGCCATGTGTATTTATTATATTTCATCCCTCTCTTACCCACCCACCTTGGAGTCCAACTAAGGGGCCAGGGCCAAGAACCAATGTCTTGACCCCTTCCAGGCTTCGGGAAGATATACGACAAACAGAAGCCACCAACCCTATCCCCCCTGATCATGCTCAACTCCCGGGAACAGAGAGCTGAGCACTGCAGGGGTTTACTTGGCCAGCAGGGGAACTGCCTGTCTTGACCCAACCCCAAGAAGGGGAGCCGATTAGTACACCCGGGCCAAAGTGTACTCCCTGTCTAGGAGAGGTCCGAGCCAAAGTGATGTTGGTTGAGAGCGCTGGCCCTCTCAATCACCAGGATCTCATTCCCCTCCGACACAGGTCGCACCGCACGGCAAACACGGCGGATCTTAAGGAGACCACAGAGAGAAAAGGAGTGTGGAAAAGAAGACTTGAAGGGGAGACGAAGATAGAAAAGGGCCAAATAAGGGAGGCAGAAAACAAGAAAAGGAGAAAGGCGGGTTACTCTTAGTCAGGATCCTCACCCTTAGCCTATCTGACATGGGAAGCCCTACCAGGGCATCAACTCCTTACCACGTACGCTTAGGCCATACAGCATCTTCACCTCTCAGGCCTACAAGCAGTGTGAAAAAACCAGCCTATCTCCCAAGTATTGATGCCCCCGCCAGCAAAGCCTAAGGATCACTGGACCGCGCAAGCCCTCCGACCACGACAAGGTCGCAACCCCCCGGAGGTCCTTCCAGGTGGTGCGACTCTGCATTAGTGAGCCACGGTATAGTATGTGTAATTAAAAGGAAATTTTTATTCTAAAATTACGTTTAATCTAACATACTTACCGTGGCTCACGCAGAGGCCCTCCCTACCTCCCCGCCTTCCTGGTTCCATCAGGAGTTCTCAGTCAGGTTTGATATACCTCGAAAAGAGGATGATTCTGAGCATGCGCAAGACACGAGGCCCTTTCAAGGGTTTTGTTGTCAGTACGGAGTTTATTGTATACGAGGCAGGGATAGCAAATTGCTGCCGCTTATTGCATTAGTGAGCCACGGTAAGTATGTTAGATTAAACGTAATTTTAGAATAAAAATTTTCTTTAATAAGCTTAAATTAAACATCAACACTCACCATTTATTTACTTATCTACACATCATAATCCATCTTCTAGTTCTATCCACACACACACACACACACACACACACACACACACACACCCTCCGGGGGTTGCGACCTTGTCGTGGTCGGAGGGTTGCGTGGTCCAGTGATCCTTTAGGCTATGCTGACGGGGGCATCAATACTTGGGAGATAGGCTGGTTTTTTCACACTGCTTGTAGGCCTGAGAGGTGAAGATGCTGTATGGCCTAAGCGAAACGTGGTAAAGTTGATGCCCCTGGTAGGGCTTCCCATGTCAGATAGGCTAAGGGTGAGGATCCTGACTAAGAGTAACCCGCCTTCTCCTTTTCTTGTTTTCTGCCTTTCTTTGGCCCTTTTCTATCTTCGTCTCCTCTTCAAGTCTTCTTTTCCACACTCCTTTTCTCTCTGTGGTCTCCTTAAGATCCGCCGTGTTTGCCGTGCGGTGCGACCTGTGTCGGAGGGGAATGAGATCCTGGTGATTGAGAGGGCCAGCGCTCTCAACACATCACTTTGGCTCGGACCTCTCCTAGACAGGGAGTACACTTTGGCCCGGGTGTACTAATCGGCTCCCTTCTTGGGGCTGGGTCAAGACAGACAGTTCCCCTACTGGCCAAGTTAACCCCTGCAGTGCTCAGCTCTCTGTCCCCGGGAGTTGAGCATGATCAGGGGGATAGGGTTGGTAGTTTCTGTTTGTCGTATATCTCTCCCGAAGCCTGGAAGGGGTCAAGACATTGGTTTCTTGGCCCTGGCCCCTTAGTTGGACTCTAAGGTGGGTGGGTAAGGGAGAGATGAAACATACTAAACTAAAACATGGCTTTACCAAAAAACATCCCCCCCAAAAGGAAGAGGAAAGCAGCATCCCCTATTTCAGGGGACCGTTATTCTGATAGCGATTCTGACACGGAGGTACGACAGAGAACAGGTTTTCTGGGCTTCCTGGCTCGTGGTAGAAGGGACAGAGCAGGAAAGACCCCTTTTCCGCTCTGAGCCCTTTTGCTATCCAAAAGGGCTTTCAAGGCTTAGCAGGTGACCCTCAGTCCGTCAAAAGGTTGAGGAATGGTTCGTTTCTGGTTCAATGTCGATCAAGAAAACAATCCGAACAGCTGTTGAGGGCAAACAAAATTAGTGGATAGGGAGATCAGGGTGACTCCCCATAAACAGTTAAATTCATCCAAAGGTGTGATTCGCTGCAGAGATCTAGCGGGTGTCTCAGAGGCAGAAATAAAAACGGAACTTGCGTCCCAGGTGTGACGAGTGCGCAGGGTGACAGTCAAGAAAGGTGCAGAGAGAGTGGCCACCAACACCCTCTTTCTGACCTTCTGCAACCCTGTGCTGCCTCCGGTCATCAAAGTTGGCTACCTGAACGCCGTGTTCAGCTGTATGTCCCGTCCCCTTTGAGATGCTTCCGGTGCCAGAGGTTTGGACATGTCAGAGACCGCTGTTCTGGGCAGGAGGTGTGCGGTGTTTGCTGCAAGGCAACCCATGATGGGCCGTGCAAAGATCCGCACATTGTGCCAACTGCGGTGGCGACCATCCCTCCTCTTCACGAAACTGCCCTCTTTGGATTCAGGAATCCACTATCCAACGAATTAAAACTGAAAAGAAAATCTCCTTTTTTGAGGCCCGTAAACAGGTTGTGGGCAGTCAGACGCCCACAGCATCTTCGTATGCTTCGGCCGTAAAGAAAGTATCCACTCGGTCAGTCTGCTGCCAGACTGATGAATTTATCTTTTCAAAAACACTGCAAGGAAGAACTGTCGGCTCTGGTGGAAGCAGGTCCACCACCTCCCAAACCACAGTGAATGCCCCTGGTGGAGGCAAAAAATCCGCCACCCCTCAGACTGCCCAGCAGTCTACAACATCTGCTGCTGGGCAGATTAAAAAACCAGCAATCCACCCTCGAACTCCTCTGTCCAGTGCCCGTGCGGGCAAGGGAGTTTCCACCCAGTGTGGAGATGGTGGAGATGAGGAAGAAACCTCCACCGTCTCCCAAATCCAGACCTTCTTCGCCTGTTGGCAAGTCTGCCAGCAGGTCTGAAGAACAACACAGTTCAGTGAAACTTCAAAATAAATTCACTCCATTAGAAGCAGACGTTGAGGAGGAGATGACCTGATTTTCTCTCCTTTTCACCCTCTGCACCATGGATAGATACAATATCCCATTGGAATATCCGTGGACTAAATTCCAACTTTGAGGAGTTACAGCTTCTGTGTCGATCTAATAAAACCTTCTGTCGTGGCTCTTCAGGAAACTCAAATTCAAAGCCAGAAGACCTTTACTCTTTCTGGCTTTAATGTCTTTCAAAACCTGCACAACCATCCACGTTGGGACTGTCGGGCGGTGTTGCCCTTCTCCTACACAAAACTCTGTTGTATAGTCCTGTCGCTCTGTCTACCTCCCTTCAGGCTGTAGCTGCGAGAGTCACTCTCCACAAGACTGTGACAATCTGTTCCCTTTATCTACCTCCTTCTGTCCCGGTTTGTCGTCAGGACCTTGTCAGTCTGATAAGAGAACTTCCTCGACCTTTTTTGCTGTGGGTGACTTTAACGGTCACAACCCTCTTTGGGGTAGTGCCGGTACGTCATCCAGAGGTCTGCTGATTGAGGATGTCCTTTCGGATTTGGATTTGTGTTGTCTGAACGACGGATCTGCAACTTACCTCCACTCTTCCACAGGTTCACTTTCGTGTTTAGATTTGTCGGTTTGTGACCCCTCGCTGGTCCTGGACTATGAGTGGTCTGTCCATGACGATCTGCACGGAAGTGACCATTTCCCTGTCTTACTACAACCCGTCATAAACTGAACACGTCTCTGTCTCTCAACATCTAAATTACAAGAAAGCAAACTGGGATCTATTTGCAACCACTATTTCTAAAGAATTCCAGGACACTGACTTTCTTCAGAGTCCGGACCCAGCTGAATCACTGACTAACACTGTGATCAAGTGTGCTAAAGCTTGTATTCCAGTGTCTTCCGATAAACTTCAAATGCCAAAAACACCCTGGTTTGATTCAGACTGCCAACAAATTTCCAAAGTTAGAAAACGGGCTCAGCGTCAGGTGTACCAACGACCTTCGGGTCCCAACGCTCGAGCCCATCAAAAACTCCGTGCTAAATCTAGACACACTTTTAAAATCAGTAAACGTCGGTCCTGGAGAAGCTTCTGCTCCAGGCTGACATCAAAAACTTCCAAGAAAAAAGTGTGGAACATCATTAAGAAAATCAAAGGGAAGAACACCTGTCCCACTGTGAACCATCTCAAGTTTTCGGATTCTTTAATAACAGAGAAGAAAGCAGTTGCTAATCTGCTTGCTTCAACCATTGAAAAGAATTCCTCCTCTTCTAATAAATCTGCCACTTTTGTCAAATACAAAGCCCTAAAAGAAAAATCACCCTGCAACTTTTCGTCCGACAAAATGGAAGACTACAATCTTCCTTTCACGTTAAACGAGCTGAAATCTGCCTTGCTTTCTTGCAGCGATTCCTCTCCAGGAATAGATGAAATCCATTATCAGCTGTTGAAACATCTTCTGCTAGAAGGTCTGAACATACTGCTACAGGTCTACAACCATGTGTGGACTACAGGTTTTTTTTCCACCCTCTTGGCGAAAAGCCCTCATTATTCCCATCCCCAAACTGGAAAAGATCTTTCTAATCCTTCAAATTACCGTCCCATAGCTTTGACCAGCTGTGTTTGTAAATTGATGGAAAAAATGGTCAATGCTAGGCTCATGTGGAAACTCGAAACCGATGGCCTTTTGGCGAAAGAACAGTGTGGTTTCCGCAAACATCGGACTACTGTTGACCATTTGATTCGTCTGGAATCTACACTTCGGAACGCTTTTTTGAACAGACAGTGCAGTGGCAATTTTCTTTGACTTGGAGAAGGCCTACGATACCACCTGGAAGTCGGGGATACTTCATGATCTCCACGATCTGGGTTTTCGAGGTCATCTTCCGCTTTTTATTCAAAATTTTTTGGCAGAAACGACAGTTTCAGGTCCGGGTTGGCACCACTCTCTCGATGTCCACGAGCAGGAGTTGGGTGTTCCACAGGGGAGCATACTATCTCCTGCCCTCTTTAGTATTAAGATCAACAACATTGTTCAATCAGTTCAGCAGGGTTCAGACTGCTCATTGTTTGTGGATGATTTTGCTGTCTACGCAACTGGAAGCCTGTACCCGAGTGTCCAGCGCAGGCTCCAGCTTTGCGTAGATAAAATCCATCGGTGGGCGGATGAAAACGGTTTCACCTTTTCTGCTACAAAAACCCAGTGTATTCACTTCCATAATTTCCGTCAGTTTTTTCCAGATCCGGAACTTCAAGTAGGAAATCTCCCATTCCAGCTGTTAAAGAGGCCAAATTTCTGGGAGTCATTTTTGACCAAAAACTTAACTTTCTCAGCCATATTGAAAACCTCAAAACTGCTTGCCAAAAGGCACTGAATATTCTGCGGTCGTAGCACACACCGACTGGGGCGCTGATAAGAAAACTTTGTTGCACCTCTACAGAGCCCTGGTCCGTTCCAAACTGGACTACGG